>JAVHLV010000152.1:0-155335 GCA_036785495.1 Colletotrichum neosansevieriae | reverse complement strand
GGGGCGGGGGGGGGAGAAAGAGTTAGCGTACTAGATAGAAATACTTTTAAGCCTTCTATAAAATAAAAGAATTACTTTGCTAAATATAGAAGAATCTCTATAAATTCCTATATATAATATACTCTATTAAGTTTATAGTTATACTATAGCTCCCTATAAAAAAGACTATAATAAATTTACTTAGTTTATAGATATAATTTGGAAAATACTATAGAGGCACTTTAACCTATACCCTCTACTAGTTAAGGATAATAATATAGAAACTCTAGGCCTCTAGCTACTATATAGTAATTTTACCTGCTTTATTATAAACCTTCTAACTCTACACTACGCCTCCTAATAATATATATAGCCTTTAGTTATATAATTATAACTATTCTAACTATAGCTATACTTATATATACCTATCTATAGCCTTATAATCCGTAACTTTGCAGTTTAAAAACAATATCTATCAACTTATCCTCTCACCTATCACTCACGCTGCTATTAAAAACTGTCTCTATTACTGCTTTATCTACTAGTCCCCTTATTTAATTAGGCTAGCTAATACCTTTATAGCTATACTATTATTAGTAATACTCTCTCTATATTATTAGTATAAGCTATACTTACTAATTCCTAAAGAGCTGCCTCTGCCTTAGTATTATAGAGAGTCTGTTTAAAGAAGGGCTACTCTATAAAGTGCTTAATAACCTATCTAATCTCTGCTACTAAGTCTGCTTACTTATATATAATAAGTTAGTATGTCTATAAGTCCCTTATAGGGGTATTAATAAGAGCTCTCTTAAGAGCTATATTAATAATATACTCTTAGTGTTATATAGACTGCTTAATAAAACAGAGATCCTTATTAATTATATTAATACTAAACTATTATACAATACTTTATATATTATTAATATTAATAGATATATCTTATATATAGCTAGTATATTAATATACTAGGTTTAATACTAATATCTTAGAGAACTTATTATAGATTATAGAATAAGGATAAGGAAGAGAGATAGGTATAAAGCCCTATTTATAGAGTTTAGTAGAGATTTATATTAGTAACTAAATTAGAGATTTTTAAAACTCAGATATTTTAAGTATTTTCTTTATATTTTACTAACGTAAGGTAAATAATATTAATAACTATTATAAATATATTATTATATATTATTTTATTAATAAAGATAATAAGTCTAATCTTTAATTAAAAGTCTATATTATTAATAAAAGAGGTATTAATAAATATAAATACCTTAGTTATTATTAACTTAATAGATATCAATATAAAGCTATAGTTAAAGTTCTCTTTATATTATTTAAAGCGCTAATTAAGTATTCTTTTATTTTATAAACTCTATAAAATATAAAATCCTCTTTACTACTTTCTATAAATATCTTAAACCTATCTACACCTAAGACCTCTAAGCTACCTACTTAATTACTATTTAATTAATTTAAAACTTTTATAAAAGTAGCTATTTTCAGTATTACTAAATACTATAGATATAAGTATAAAGGTTAATTAATATAATATATATTTTAGTATAATAATTTAGTAAGGCAAAGCTTAATTATAGTATTAAGATTAAATAATATAAAACCTAGAAATATAGCTATAAATAGTAACTTATTACTAAGGTATATAAATAAAGAAGCTAGCTTCTATAAAAATATCTTAAACCTAAATATAGCTAATATAATTACTCTCCTAATCTTAAACCTTCTATATATAGTTTATATAGATATCTTTAAGAGCTTATTAAGGCAATAATTTAAATAACTAACTACTAAGTTAGTATCCAAGCTTATAATATATAAATCTTTATTTAAGAATAGTTCCTTAGTTCTAACTTCGCCTAAAGAGATATCTATAATAGTAAAGTATAAATTCACTATAAAAGGCTTAATAGCTATTTACTTACTATAATACTTAGTAAGCTTTTTAATAAATAAAAATACCTTATATAGTTAAGTAAGCTAATAATAAGGTTAATTAGCTTATCAGCTTTATAAAGACTCTTTCTTACTACCTCTAGATATAGAAATAGTTCCTAAAAGTAATAAGCTTTAATAAGATCTATAAAACTAAATAGTTTATGCTTCCCTTATTCTAAGCTATAGAATAAACTTATCTTAATTTAACTTTTAATACTATATTTAGTTATATTAATAATAAATAGTTTAGTCTCTTTTATATAATATTTAATAGCCTATTTAGTAAGATAATATCTACTAGCTAGATATTATAATTATAGACTTTGATAAATAAATAACGGTAGCTTTTAGCAATATATTTCTAGATATATAGTAATAGCTCTATATCTACTATATTAACTTAAGTATCTTACTTTAAGCTAAGTAAAAATAGTATAAAAGGTATTTTTATATTATAAATAATAGCATTTTTAAGAAGAATAAACTAGCTATATAAATAAAAACTTAAGCTAATAATATAGATTAAGCAAATATCTATATTACTATAGATAAGAAAACTCTTTATACCTTCTATAGAAGTTTAGAGATATAGAAAGCTATTTTATTTATAGAGACTAAGTTAGTATTTAAGAAGGTAAAACCTAGCTTCTATAAGAAGTTTAATAATTAGTAATTAATTCTTTAATATCTTTATAGAACCTACTGATTTATAAAGATATAGTAAGTATATTACTTTATTAAATTCCATTCAAAATTTAGAACTTATATTATATTAAATACTAAAGTAGTAATTATAATATTACAGGATATTTACTAAATAGCAAAAGCTACCTCTATTAATCAGTCAATATTATATACAATATAGTTGGGGACTAGGAATTAAGCTATTAAAATATATATATATAAGATAAAGTATTAATATCTTAATAATATATTACGCTATAGTTAGAATATATTAGTAAACTTTATATAATTTTTTTCTTAAAAGCTTTTACTTTAGTAGTAAAGAAGTATTAGTTTATAAAGAAGTCTTTACTTATTAATAAAAACCTATAGCTAATACCTTTTAGAGACTATATATATAACTATTTTACTATAATATAGTATAGTATTCTATACTACTATAAAGTCTATAGTAAGCTTATTAAGGGAATAGTTTTTATAAAATAGAAGATATATCTATATTAATAGCTTTAGGAGTTTGCCTCCTAAGATCTATTATTATAAGTATCTATCTTACTATATCTATACTAGTACTAAGGGAGTAATAAGATATATAATAAGAGTATAGTAAATAGGAATAATAATATAGTAAATAATAATAAAATATAGGTCTTAGTATAAAAACTATAAAAATCTTAGATTCTTAAGTTCTATTCTACTTAGTCTATTTATAGATAGTAAATACTATATAATAGTAACTAAATATTACTCTATAGTAATATCTACCTCTAGATAGAAAAACCTATTATCTTAATAATAAAGATACCTATCTCTCTATAATTATATACTATAGCTTAGATAGTCTAATTAAAAATCTACTAAGATTATTAAACTTATATTACTTATTTAGTATAATAACCTTAGAGCTATTATAGCTATAGTTTAGAGATTTAATCTTGAGAACCTTATTAATAAAAGCATAAAGAGAAGCAACCTTAGAGTAAAGAGCCTCTACCTCCTTATTAAGTTTAGTAATAGTCTAAGTAATCCTATTACTTAATACCTACTTAGTTACTATACTATTCTTAATATTAATAAGTTAGTTAGTAAAGTTACCTTAATATATAGTACTAAGAGCCTTAATATTAACCTTAAAAGTAGAAATATAAAAATTAAGCTTACTATAAAAGCTAATAGAGAGAGCATAAATATATTTATTAATAGCCTTAGTAATAATAATAATGCTATTAGTACTTTTATAGATACTTTTAGTAGCCTAATAAATAGTATTATTAATAATATAGATATTCTAGAGGCTAACTATAATAGTAATAAATATAAAGTCTATATAGTTAAGAATAATAAGAGTATTAATAATCTTAGTATTAAAGATACCTATATAGTAGGAAGTAAATATAGTAAGAATAGCTATATAAAAGGGGAGAAGATAGATATAGAAGTTCCTACTCTATATAATAGTTATAGTATATTTATAAATACCCTAGATATATTAAACTAGTAGCTTAGAGAAGATATTTATTATAAAGGTCTTTTTATTAAAGATCTTATTTAGGTAGATAATAACCTTAGCTTAAAGAGTATTATGTAGGAATTAATTAAATAGGTTATAGATAGTAATATTTATAGCTTAGTAGGTAATAAAACTCTTAGTATGGTATTTAGTAATATTATACTAAGTATAGATTGGGATATTATTATTATTATTATTATTAACCCCCTCCTTATTAATCTCCTTATTATTTTTATTATTCTTATTAGAGAAGATAATATCTATTTTATTAAAGCTATTAATGCTAGAGTTAATAAGAGGATTAGTAGGGCTAGTAAGAGGATTAATAAAGCTAATCAAGGGATTAATAGAGCTAGAGTAAATATTAATAGTATTATTCAGGTTTATATAGCTACTATACTACTAAGAGATAGATTATAAAGATTAAAGATATTATTTATAGAGAGGAGAATATTACCCTAGAGATAGAGAGAGTTATAAGTACTAAAGAAGTATTAGTAAAGTATTACTATAGCAAATAAAAGTAAGGAAATAATAAATAAAAGCAGACTAATAAAAAATAAAAAATAAAACACTTATATAGATAGTAAGATTATAATTCTAATATAAGATTAGAGGTTTTAATTAAGCTTAAATAGGTAGAAGAAAGGGTTAATATAGTAATATATATTAACCTTATAGTTTATAAGTTTAATATTATAGAAGATAATAGCTTTATTAAATATAGATATTTTAATAGCTTGCTAAGTTTTAGTATAGTTTATAGCTACTATTATTAAAGGTAGCTATCCTTAGATAAATATAAATAAAGGTATTATATATAGTCTTAAAGAAGGTATCCTTAATATTTAAGAATACTCTATTTTAGAGTAGGAATAGTATAATTAGCCCTACTATTTATTAATATAGCGTAGTATTACCTCCTTAAAGGCTTTGACTATATTACTAGTATAAATAATAAGGCTTTTATATAGTTTCTATAAACCTTTAGTAATACAATAGCTCTTTTACTTAATAAAGTAATAAATAGTAGTATTATACTCTTACTAGCTAATCTATTAGTTAATAAAGTATTCTACTTTATATTTATTATAACTATTATAATAATAAGGTATAGTAAGGCTAGAGCTAAGTAAAATAAGTCTAAACTCTTAGCTAGTTAGTAAAGCTAAATAATATTAAGAATAGAGTAGATACTCTATATAGTAGAAAGGTTAAGATAATAAGTAGTAGGATTAACTTTAGCAGTAATTTAGAATAGTTTAGTATAGATAGCAAACTATATATACTTTAGGTAGCTAGAGAGGTAATAACTCTTACTAAGGTAAACCTAAACCTAATTACTAATATTAAACTTAATATCTATTTAGTAATAGTTATAGTACTATTAGTAAATTCTATTAACTATATTAATATAGCTAGTGGCTTTCTCTTAGTAAGTATACTAAAAACCCTTAATTATTTCTATTAATATAGATATATTAGTAATAATATTAAGAATAGAGCTAGAGTAGAAATCTAGTATAAGCTTATTGGGGGATTAACTAATAGTAGTAGATAATATATTAATAAGGTTATACTAGAGAGCAGAAAGAATATTAACTTAGAGGATATTTAGGTTTATCTATATATAATATTATAGAGTAATCTTAATAGTCTAGTTAATCTACTTACTCTAGCTATTAATTTAGAGAGAGTATTATAATAGGTATAGTAGTGGGGCTACCTATCTTATATATAGTAGAAAAGCTAGGATTATATAAGCCTGTATATATATATATACCTATATATATATATGCCCTTAGAGTAGTTTTTCTCTAATATATATAATATATTACACTCTTTTTATTAGAGTTTTTCTTTTTATATAGCTATAGTTATCCTATTCTATCTTAGTAGTGCTTAGAGGCAGATCTATTCTTTTTATATGCTCTTGAAAGCATCTCAGAGAGTAGCTATTCTAGTTAATAGATTCTAAAAGAACTAGATACTATAGCAGTTAGAGTAACTATAGCTATATTGTTACTCTTTTTATTAAAGCTATATATTTAAGTCTCCCTTATTTCTCTTCTTTTTATAATTACACACACCTATAATTAACTGCTTAATTATACCCTTAATTATATCTATTATTATGCCTTATTATATACCCACTTTTATACTACTTATAGCGCCGCTAATATGCTATTTTAGGCTAATTACTGCAGTTATTATTACACTCTTTTTGCACCTACTACTACCTACTATACCCACTACTACTGCCACCTGCTACTACCTACTACTACCTGCTACTACCTGCTAAAGCCTGCTAAAGCCCACTCTCTATAGGGCTAAAAAAAATCTAACTATTATACCTACTACTACCTGCCACTACTACTACTATATAGACCTACCTAATAAAAAAGGTCTGCACTATACTATATACTATATTACTATATACTTACTATAAAGGGTATAAGTTATAGAGAGGATCTATAGTATAAAGGTATAAGTCTAAACACTATTATAGTTACTATTATAGAGGTTATAGGTTTAACTATAGATTTTTTTTTTTCCTATAGAGCTCTTTTAGCTTCTATATTCCCAGCTTTAGAGAGAATTATAATAGGTATAGTAGTAGGGCTACCCACTTTACATATAGTAGGAAAGCTGGAATTATATAAGCCTATATATATATATATACCTGCACATGCGCACGCCCTTAGAGTAGTTTTTCCCTAATATATATATAATATATTATGCTCTTTTTATTAGGGTCCTTTTTTTTGCATAGCTATAGTTATCCTATCCTATCTTAGTATATAGTAGAGAGGAGAAGCTAAATCTTTAATATAGAGAAAATATCCTTCTATATCTTTAAGATAATTTTAGAGTCCTAGGTATTAATAATATATACTAAGATATTCTAGTTATATATTATCTTAAAATATATAAATATAAATCCCTAGTTCTAAGTAGTATATTACTTATTACTAAAGATTAATAGCCCCTTCTTAGAGAACTTATATATTTAGATAGTAAGGTAGTTAAGTATATTATAGCTTAGTAAAGCTTAAGAAGAGGCTGCTAAGAGTATAACAGGTAAGTCTATAATAAAATTAATTATTATAATATAGTAAGAGTAGGGTATTACTAAAATTAGCTATAGGATACCTAGAAGCAGACTATAATTAATACTATTTTCTTAGTATTTAGAATAATAGTAAATATAAGTATAGTAGGTCTTTACCTTATTATATAACTAAGTTTTTACTAGCTTATAAAGTATATAACTAATATTAAAATAGTATATATTATTATATATTAAGTAAAGTATATTAAGTATAATAGTGTCTAGAATATAGAGCCTCTCTATATTATTAATATTAATATAAAAGAGAAGACTATTATTTAATACCTATAGCTAAGCTTAGAAATATTAGAGGTTGTAGTGCTTAGCTAAAGTAAGGTATTATTTCTTAAGAATAGTATAATATATATTAATTTATTGTTAGTTAGTATTATTATTAGTAATACTATATAGAGTAGTACTATATTAATTTTTCTTAATATAAGTTTCTCTTATCTAGATAGAGAATTCTATATTAAGGTAGATAATAATCTCTATAGTAGGCTTTAGTATAGAGGCTTCTATAAGTTTAATAAAATAAGGGGGATTATAGTTAGTTACCTATTTAGAAATACTTTATTTATATTAATAAGTTTATTAAACTTAAAGAAAGATAAAGCCTAGCTAGAGTATTAGAGTAATAGAAGGTAGAAAAGAGTACTAAATATTATATTAAGTTTCCCTAGAATATAGATAACCTATAGATAAAACTATAAAAGGTAGTTAGCTATATTAGCAAGCTTTATATTTACCTTTATAAATTTAAGTATATATAATAAGGTATAAATAAGTATACTCTAGGTAGTAGTATAAGTAGTAAGGATATTTATAGATTAATAGTTAAATTAAACTAATTTATAGAGCTTCTTAATAGTCTATACTATATTAGTAACTTCTACCTTAGTAGCTTAAAATTACTTTTTAGTAGGTAAAGTTACTTTAAATAAGAATAAGATTAGCTTAATATTAGAAGTTTTAAGTATAATAAGGTTAATCCTAGTATTAATAGGTTTATTATCTAGCTAGAAAACCATAACTGTAAATACTTCTACATATATATCTTACTTAATAAAGAGCTCCTTAATAAGATTATAGTAGTACTAAGCTACCTATTAGTTAAGCTTCTTTTATAGAGTAGTTTAGAACTTAATCTTCTCTTCTATAAGTTAAAAATAATCTTAGAAAGATATAAAGTATAGATCTACTTAGTAACTCTCTATAGTAGCTTATTCTTATTATAGAAAGAAGTAGAGAGAGCTATCTTATACTATATAAATAGTGCTATAATAATATTAAACTATAATATATTATAGTATAGCTAACTTACTATTATAAGATACCTCTTAAGGTTATATAAGTTATTATAGAAATCTAGCTATTAAAAAGCCTTAAAATAGTTATTTATATAGAAAACTCTAGTTATAGTAATAATATAGCTAAGAAGCTTTATAAAAGTAAAGCTAGTAAATAACCTTTTTATAGGGATATAGAGATAACTATCTTAGTATAGTTAGGTTATAGTCTTAATATAGTAGAGATAGTTTTTAGTAGTATTACTTAAGATTATAATATTATTAATATAGATATAAATAATATCTTAGTAGTTATAAAATAAGTTATCTATAAAGCTCTAGGTATATACTAGGCAGTTTATAAACTCTATTAGGATAATATTTAATACTTTAATACTATAGAGAGAGATTATAGCTATCTAGTTATAATATTTAAAATATATAGAGAGTTAGTAAAATAATCTTATAGTATTAAGAACTATAAAGATAGCTATATAGATAGAAAGAGAAGTAGAAAGGTTCCTAAAGTAGTATAAATAGATTTCAGGTAATAAATAGTATATAAGGGTAGCTTTTCAGGTTTATTGCATAACACTTAAATAGAGCGGAAAATGTAAATATAAACTAATATATATTTCAATATCTATATATATATCTAAGGCCTAGAAAGGTGGGAGAAAAGGTAGGTATATATAGATAATTTATTTCCTAAGGCTTTATAAGTGCCTATATAGCCTTTTGGCTTCGGAATAGGCCTTAGTAAGCGGCACAAGTGTCTCAGTAAGCATATATTACTATATTTAGTAATAATAAGCTATAAGGTTTCACTAAAGTACTAGTTTAACCTTATAATTAAATCTCATTATTTCTTTTAAAAGTATATCAATCCTTATAATTATATAAGGTTTGTGTATATAATATATATACCAGAATATGCTATTTTAAGTAAGAATTCTAATTATATTATTTATTTTCTTATAGCTCTTATATCTATATAGTTATATTACTCTAATAATATAGTTATAATTATTTATAAGTTCCTTTATAGCAATATAAATAATATATTGCTTATAAGGACTATAATCTACCTCTTACTTTATAGACTATTAAGAAAATTATATTAATCTAGAAAGAGATATATATCAGGGAGTATAACCTTATTTTGGAAGTATAAGGTAACTACTAAGTAGCCTTTTTTAATACTATTTATAATATACTAGATAATAAATAAAGAGTATATAATAAGTACTAACCCTACTATAAAGAATATCTTACCTTTAGTATAGAGACTATTAAGCTTATTATATATAAGCCTTATATCCTTAGTATCTAGTAAAAAGAGATAGAAAGCCTTAACTTAATATTATTAACTATTAATAAAGTTAATATATATACCTTTCTTTCTAAGTATTAAGATAATACTCTAGTTATAAAAGTTATTATAGTAGTTAAAGACTACTTTTAGTTAGGTAGTAAAAGTAGAGTTACTACTATAGATCTTAATACTAATAGCTAACTTAATTATTAAGATACTATCTAGATAGGAGATACTATAGGAGGGGACTTCTATAATACTAAGATTTATAATAGGAGCATTATTAATTATTATAGTATAAAAAGCTTTCTCTATTATAGTAAAAGAGGCACTAGAGTAACCTAGAAAGATAGTATTAATATTAGCTTAGTCTATAAAGATAGTAATAATAGTATTATTAATATAGATAATTAATACTAACTCTTATTTCTATAGGGATACTAAGTAGTCTAAGTAAGAGATTCTATAAGAGGACTAACTTTAGGGTCTTAGAGATAATAGTACTATTAAGTATAGAAAGGATTTATAAATAGACCTACTATAGTAGGTCCTAGTTACTAATTACTAAGAAAGCTAGAAGCTTAGTATATTAAACTATAGCAAAGATAGAGTTATAGAGAGGAATAAAAATAAGCTATATAAAGTTAACTATCTTAATAATAGATAGAGCATACTTATAGATTATATTAGTAGCTATCTATATATAGAGCAGAACTTTATAACCTTATAATTAAAGTTAATAAGTAATCTATAGTTTTTATAAAAGAAGGTATTTAGGAGTAGGTTTATACTAAGTAAGTTTATAACTCCTATAGTAATAATAATATAAGCCTAAATAAGCATATTACTAATTATACTTAGGAGGTAGAAGTTAAAAGTAGGCTTATTAGTAACTTTAAAGAATAAGTTAATAGCCTCTATATAGTAAGTATCTATAGACTATAAGTAAAGCTTATTAATAAAGTAATTTATCTATTAGTAGTTAATCTCTAAATTAAGTAATAGCTATAAATAACTCTATTTATTAATAATAGAAATAATTAAGCTTTTATATTATAAATAGTTCTTTAAGTTAATAAATAAAACTTGATTTATTTATATTTACAAAGTATAAAAAGAAGAATATTTATTAATATAACATAAAATATTATTTCTCCACAAAGTATAAAGATAACTCTTATTCTTATTAAATTAATTACTTATTCTAGCCTAAAGTTAATACTCACCCCTCTTATACTAATAGAGATAAGTAATAGAGGTAAGTATAAAAGTAAGTAGTTTAGTCTTTTAAGTATAATAAACTAGTTATAACTTGCTATTAAAAATCTTATAGCTTCTATATATAGAATAATACTCTAGAAAGTCTTTAATAAATAGCTCTTATTAAATATAAAGATATTTATAGAGGTATTAATAATTATTTATTTAAAAAGATTATAATAGGTAATTCTATAGTATATTACTTAGTTAAGTAAGTACTTAGTAATAATATTTTTATTTAGTATATAAGGTAATTAAGTATTTAGATCTATAAGTTATATAAAGCATAAAGTTTACTAATTAGTATTAAATTATTAATCTTTTAAACTATCTTATTCTTCTCTAAGTAACTAAAGATATATCTTAATCTTTTTATCCTCTTTATTATTTACTACTAAACTATTATTAACTTTATCTTTAGTCTCTTTATAATAAATATGAGATTATTAATAAGCTATTTTTAAGGTATATTAAATCAATATATTACTGGGAGAAGAAAAGTATAATTTATCTCTCTATTTCTATATATAGTATATTAAATAATAATCTATCTTTTTATATATATAATATATCTATTTCTAAGGATCTTATTATTATTTTAAAGTATTATACTTAGAGTTTTAATATAAGCTTAAGTATCTAAATGAGGTATTCTAGCTTTAGCTATTATATTTATAATCTATATAGTATTACTTTTAAAGGTAAATACATTTATTATTAGATTTTTAATAAGTAATTTATAGATACCTTTTATAATATTCCAGTTATAATATTTAGAGATAACTATAAAGCTATATCTTTTTAGCTTTACTATATACTTCTTATTATATATTACTGAACCTCTTATTATTGTTAATTATACTAACTTTTATATTAATCTCCACTTTCTAAATCTTCCTTATTAATTTTAGAGAGCTTTTTATAACCTTTATAAATAATATCTTAATTACTTTTTATTAAGTTAGTATTTATAATAATAAAGAATACTTCTATTTCCCCTCTATAAGTATTCTTAGAGCTAATATTCAAATATTACTATGCTTAAATAGGTTAATATAGAAGTTAAAACTAAAATCTTAATTTATAAAGCTTTCTCTCTCCCTTAAATATGTTAGTAGCGCTATAGAATTTATATCTATATTAATACTTTTTTATAATTATTTATAATCTCTTACTAAAGTTAAAGATTAATAATTATTATCTTTTAAGTATAAGGTAGTTTATACTATTATAGTACTTAATATATTAATAAAAAGCTTATTTTAATATTTAGGTTTTTATACTTTAGGAATAGCTTTAGCTATTTATAATTAAGTAAGGATTAAAGTCTTTAAGGTTAAGTAGAATCTATATTAAGAAGATATTTATAGTAACTTAGAAGCTTCATACTTCTCTTTATTATTATAGAGTATCTAGAGCTATAATACTAGCTAGATATAGGTTATTATATATATTCTTTCTTTAAAGATATTATTAGATTTATAGAGTTAGAGCTTTCTTTATATATATATATTAAAAAGCCTGAGGTTAGTTATATATATTTAGAGGTTCTACTAACTATATAGGTACTAGTATTAAACTATATATATATACTCTATAATATGTTATATAACCTTATATATATCTATCTATAATAGTATATATCCTGCTGCTTTATAAATTATAGTATTAATATAATACTAATAGTCTTTTCTTTAAAGCTAGATATACTATAGCCTACTAAAATATACTTCTATATTACTAATCTCTATTATAGGCTTAGATTAGGCTTATAAACATAAAATAATATAGAATTATATCCTAGTCTTATTCTATATTTAATATTACTAAATCCCACCCCTCTAAGATACTAGAGCTACCTTAGTATACTGAGTATTATTAATCTAAATCCTCAGCCTTATTGTTATAAGTTACTATCTCTCTATTTAAATTAGTACTTTATTATTATTAATAAAGTACTTAAGGGTTTAATTCAGAATATGATTAAAAAAGATATCTATAGATATATTATTACTATTAATTTATTATACTTTATAGATCTCCCTCTTTTTATAGAATTATAAAAGTACTATAATATTAATTATTAGCTACTTCTCTTTTATAGTACTAAGCTTAATAAAGTATTTCTATAGTATATATAAATTAGTATAGATAATTAGAGAGAAATATAACTTCTTAAGATAGTTAGTGATTTTTAAGAGTATTATTATAATAATATAGATAAAATTTATATAAGTAACTATACTATAGACTTTAAAAGCTAGAATACTTTATATAACTCTTTTATACTTTATTAAGCTGAAAAAGATAATATTATCTTTAATAATAAATATAAAATTATTTATTATCTTATTAATAAGTATAATAATAAATCTTATTTATAATAAGAGGTTTATATTATTATTAAAAGAGCTATTAATATAAGTAAATAGCTTAGTGTTTATTAAGTTAATAAGTATAACTATAAAGCTATAGTTAAGGTTCTGCTTTAACTATTTATAGCACTAAGTAAGTATTTTCTTATTTTTAATAATATAGCTCTTAGTATTATATAGCTATAGATAGATTAAAGTATTAAGTTTATAGTTATAATATAGCCCCCTATAAAAAAGACTATAATAAATTCACCCAGTTTATAGGTATAATTTGGGAAACACTATAGAGGCACTTTAACCTATACCCTCTACTAGTTAAGGATAATAATATAGAAACCTAATATATTCCTGCTAGCAAGCAAACCCTTATATAAAGTCAGATATGTGCTCTAGCTAAATAGACTAGCAGAATAGTAATAGTATAGGTGACGCTATACTGCTAGATTAAAGTATACCTCTAGTTAGTAAATTAATATACTATCTATACTTCTTACTTACTACTAAATATATTATTATTTCTCTATAGTTAAAGATATTATTAAATTAATAAGCTTTATTCTATTCTCTTAGCCTTATTAGTATAGGGTAAGATTACTATTTATATTTAGTATAATAATATTACTATTAAATATTACTAACTTATTAAAGTTAAGTTATAGTAAAACTACTCTTTATAAATTTATTATCTTCTTATTTAGAAAGACTTAGTATTAAAAGTATAATTATAGTATTAATTTATATATTATAGATACTAAAGCTATTAATAATAATTAATAAGATTAGTAAGTATAGGTAAAATAGGGCCTAGTCTATTTTAAGCTTTTCCCTATAAGATATACTATATATAGCTTCTTAATAAGTTCTAACTTTTATAATACTATATAGAAGTTTAGTAATCTTTCTAATTTAATTATTAAGGTATTTACTTTTAATTATACTTTAAAGGTTTGCTATATTTATCTAGTTTAGCTCTATCTAGAATTAGATATATATCTAAATAATATATCTAAGCTATAGAATAAATCTCTTTATTAAAAAAGATAGCATTAATATAAAGAGTAATTATAAACTTACTCTTTAAATTATTAAAAGCTATATAAAGATTAAGGTTTTATTATAATTATTATAACCCTAAATAATGAGTTATAACTTTTTACATAGTTAGTTAGTCTCTTTTTCTTTAAATTTATAAACTATATAGAATTTAAAAATCCAGGTTTTACTATATATAGTAGTATTATATAAGATAATTTTAAAAATACTATATTTCTAAAATATAGTTATTTTAGCTATTATAGAAATAGAGAAATGCTCTCTTAGTATTATAATAATAGTATCTTTATATAAATAGATAGAAAGGTTATAATCTAAATACTTCTTTATTATTAAGAACGTTATAGTATTACTAATCTTATAGCTAAAGGCGTTTACTATATGTATAATAGAAACAGCTATATTTATAGTATTATCTACTCTCTTTTAGTTTATAAAGTAAATACTTCTATATTTTAGAGAGATAGTAAGTACTATAATAGTCTCTAAAAGGTTCTTCAGAGATCTCTCTCTCTTATAAAGTAATAAGATTATAAGTACTATTAGCATTAATATTAATATAACCTTAATGTTACCTAGTCCTTCTATTTTCCTAATACTCTAGTCTAGAGGGTTTATTAATATATTATTATTATCTCTCTTACTATTATTAATATTATTAATATTATTAATATTATTAATATTATTAATATTATTACTATTATTACTATTATTAATATTATTACTATTATTACTATTATTAATATTATTAATATTATTAATATTATTAATATTATTACTATCATTACTATTATTACTATTATTAATATTATACTATAGATATATAATTATTAACTAGAAGGTCTAAGGTCTATATAAATAGTTAAGTATATAAACCTTATTATTAAAAATAAGGAGTTTATATAGTTTCTCTTTATATAGTAGTTATATATTAATAAGTATATTAGTAGCTATAAGGTTCTATAGATATCTAGCTTATTATAGGTAGTAAGAGCCTCCATAACCTAGTATAAAGCCTAAACATTTTTAAGACTTTTTATTACTCTTTATATAATAGCTATCTATTTCTAGACTTCTAGAGATAGAGAGGATTTATTAATAAAGTAGAGATATATTCTAAAAGTATATAATATTAATACTAAACGTCTTAGCTCTATAGTATTATTAATAGTCTTTAAAGCTATTTAGAGAACTATTTTATAATCTATATTAAGAAGGTTTTATTAAAATATATAGAGTTATTTGTTATATAGTAGCGTTTATAGCACCTTACTAAAAGGTTTAGCAAAGGCGATTCTAAGCTATAAGAGTCTTAGTAGCCTACTTAGTCTTAATATAATTAGCCCTATTATATATAGTATAGTTTTACCTATGCTATTACTATTTTACTAGTTTATTTAGCTAGAGTATATATCTAACTTTATATAAGGGTTTGCTTACTAGTAGGAATATATAGAGTTTCTATATTATTATCCTTAACTAGTAGAGAGTATAGATTAAAGTATAGCCTCTAGCTACTATATAGGGATTTTACCTGCTTTATAATAGACCTTCTAACTCTGCACTGCGCCTCCTGATAATATATATAGCCTTTAGTTACGTAATCCTATTCTAACTATAGCTATACTTATATATATCTATCTATCGCCTTATAATCCTTAACTTTGCAGTTTAATAATAATATCTATAAACTTATCCTCTTGCCTATTACCTATACTACTAATAATATATCTATTACTACTTTATCTACTAGCTATGCTATTATTAGTAGTACTCTCTCTATATTAAAGCAGTTAGTATAAGCTATACTTATTAATAAGCTCTATAGAGCTACCTTAACCTTAGTATTATAGAGAGCCTATTTAAAGAAGGGCTAATATATAGAGTATATAATAACCTTATTAACTTCTAATACTATATTTACTTATTTATATATAATATTATTATAATTCTAGTTATTTGCTATAGAGATATTAATAAAGGCTCTGTTAAGAGCTATATTAATAATATACTCTTAGTAGTATCTAGACTACTTAATAAAATAGACTGTTTTATTAATTATATTAATACTAAACTCTTATATAATCTTTTATATATTATTAATATTAATAGATATACCTTATATATAGCTAGTATATTAATATACTAGGTTTAGTATTAATATCTTAGAGGACTTGTTATAGGTTATAGAATAATAATAAGGAAGAGAGATAGATATAAAGCCCTATTTATAGAGCTTTTTATATTTCTAGCTATAAAAACCTCTCAGGAAGTTAAGAAGTTATCTCTTATATATATAGCACCTTACTAAAAGGTTAACATTTGTATAAGGAGTTATTAGATATCTTATATAGTAGTATTTACCTTACTAAAAGGTTTACCTTTTAGGCATTTTTATAGTATCTTACTAGAAGGTTTAGTAAAGGCCTTTCCAGGCTATAAGAGCCTTAGTAGCCTACTTAGCTCTAATATAATTAGCTCTATTATATATAGTATAGTGTTATCTATACTATTACTATTCTACTAATCTATTTAGCTAGAGCATATATCTAACTTCATATAGTAATATTTAGAGGGTTTGCTTACTAATAGGAATATATTAGGTTCCTATATTATTATCCTTAACTAATAGAGAGTATAGATTAAAGTGCCTCTATAGTGTTTCCCAAATTATATCTATAAACTAGGTGAATTTATTATAGTCCTTTTTGCAGGGAGCTATATTATAACTATAAACTTAATAGATTTAAATACCTCTATAGTATTTCCTAAATTATTTCTATAAACTAGCTGAATTTATTATAGTTATTCTTTTAGAGAGGCTATGTTATAACTATAAACTTAACTAAAATATATTATAAACTCTCTAAAGGATTATATAATATTTTATAACTTTATCTATAGAGTTATAAGCTGTAATAGAAACTTTAATAGGTATTATTAAAATTAAATAAGGTATATTATATTACTTAGATAAGCTAGAATTAGTATTAATATTAAGAATAGCTATATCTAGAGGTTTAAGGTAGCTATATATTTAGTACTATTTAAGTATATTAAATATTGTACTTATTAATAAATTCTATAGAAATCCTTTTATCTTAAAGATAGTAGTAATATTAACTATATAGAGTATTAGTATTAAGTTAAAGTAGATAATATTTATATCTATAATATAGTTAAACTTATTATAGGTATAATTACTTATATTGCCTAATAGGTTAGATCCTAATCTCTATAAAGATCTATAGCCTAGCGCTAGAATAAGTATAATTTAGTTAGGTAGATAGTTATATAACTTTTGCTATTATATAACCTGCCTCCTCTATCTATCTATATTGTTTCTTTATGCTAGCTACCTTCTAGATATCTCTCTTTTAATTATATATATCTTAAACTATATTATGCTTTATATAACCCCTCTCTTTATTATATTAGTATTTTGGGAAGCTAATACTTATAATTATCCTTAAGAGTAAATTTAAAGTAATTTAAAGCCATTATATTAAGTTAGTAGTATTTATAGAACTTTATTAAATATTTAAGTATTTATATTTTAATATAATGCTATAGTTACTATAAAACTCTATAAGTTAGTAAACTAATAGATAGATAATATAGCTTAGTTTCTATAAAGTTATTCTAAGCTAAAGTCCTTTCTATATTTACTAATAGCTATAGATAACTCTATTTATAGATAATAAGAATAACTAGGTTTGTTTATTATATATAGTTCCTTAAGTTTTCAAATTTAATACTTAATTTATCTATATCTACTAGGAAATACAAGCTAATACTGCTATTAAATAAAAATACCTTCTATTATAAAAGGGACCCCTATTACTTAACCTGCTTATATAGTTTATATACCTACCTTATACTATATTTTATACTGGTATTCTGTATAACTTAGTTTTATAATAAAAGCTAAAAGTATAATATATACTTTAAATAGCTATATCTCTATAACTAAGGGTTTTATATAAAAGTAGACTTCGCTACTATAATTAGCATATTAAAAAGGCCTTAGTAAAAAGAAAAAGAACTATTTAGATTTAAACCTAGATCTTTGCTTTATAAGAGGGGGATTATATTGTTAAACTAGCAGGGTAATAGTTTTTATTATATATAAGATTATAATTATTGTCTATAAAGGACCTTACTATTATTATATTAAAAGTAAGAGTATTTACTTTCTAAGTAATATAACTTCCTTAGTATTAGAGTATAAATCTATATATTAGGATCTATCCTAAGATATTTATACTATAGTATTAGTAAAATTATATCTCTTTCTTTCTTTTATAAAAGCTTCTATATTTTAATTACTTTATTAAGCTAGGTTTATTACTACTATCTTCTATATAATCTCACTTTCTAGTTCTTTTAGAGCCTATTAATAAAACCTTCTATAAGATATTAGTTATATAAGGGCTTTTTACTATAATTATAGTATTTAATATTTATAATACTACCTTATTAAATACTACTTAAGCTATAAATAAAGATTAGTATACTAAAAGAAGTATTTAGGTCTTTTCTATCTATAGCTATCTAGACTAATAGATTAAAAGTAAAGCCTTTTTTACTATATACTCTATATAGTATTATAGCCTTTATAGATATAGTAGGTATTAAGTTTATAGTTATAACGCAGCTCTCTATAAAACAGACTATAATAAGTTCACCTAGTTTATAGATATAATTTAGAAAACAATATAGAGGCACTTTAACCTATACTCTCTACTAGTTAAGGATAATAATATAGAAACTCTATATATTCCTGCTAGCAAGCAAACCCTTATATAAAGTTAGATATATACCCTAGCTAAATAGACTAGCAGAACAGTAATAGTATAGATAATACTATACTATATATAATAAAGCTAATTATATTAGAGCTAAGTAGGCTACTAAGGCTTTTATAGCCTAGAATTACCTTTACTAAACCTTCTAGTGAGGTAAAAAACGCCTAAAAGGTAAACCTTCTAGTAAGGTGCTATATATATAAGAGATAACTCGTTAATCTTCTAAGAGGTTCTTATAGCTAGAAGCATAAAAAGCTCTATAAGCAGAGCTTTATACCTATCTCTCTTCCTTATTCTATAATCTATAATATGTCCTCTAAGATATTAATATTATAACTAATATATTAATACACTAGCTATATATAAGATATATCTATTAATATTAATAATATATAAAATATTATATAAAAGTTTAGTATTAATATACTTAATAAGGCTCTCTATTTTATTAAGCAGTCTATATAATACTAAGAGTATATTATTAATATAGCTCTTCTGAACACCTCTATAAGGAACTTATAGATATACTAACTTATTATAAATAAGTAAGTAAACTTAGTAGCAAAGATTAGATAGGTTATTAGATACTCTATAGAGTAGCCCTTCTTTAAATAAACTCTCTATAATACTAAGATAGAGATAGCCTTTTAGAGAAATATTAATAAGTATAGCTTATACTAACTACTTTAATATAGAGAGAGTATTATTAATAATAGCATAGCTATAAAGATATTAGCTAGTCTAATTAAATAAGGAGACTAGTAGATAAAGTAGTAATAAAGATAGTATTAGCAGCATAGATAATAGGTAAGAGGATAAGTTAATAGATATTATTATTAAACTACAAAATTAAGGATTATGAAGCTATAGATAGGTATATATAAATATAGCTATAGTTAGGATAGGATTATATAACTAAAGACTATATATATTATTAAGAAGCATAGCGCGGAGTTAGAAGGTCTGTTATAAAGCAGGTAAAATCACTATATAGTGGCTAGAGGCCTATATAGTAGGTATACTATATAGCTATACTATAAATCTAGGCTTATATAGTATCTAGTTAATTTTAATAATCTTAATTATTAATATAGACTCTAGTAGATTATAGAGATAATTTATAGAGAAGATATACCTTTTATTATAGAAGCTATATATATACTCTATAATATATACTTTCTTACTATATTCATAAAATAGAGTATTCTTTACTTAAAGACCTTTATATTTCTTCTTTAAGTATACTTTATATTTTAGTAATATAGTATTAATATAGTTAGTATACTAACTAGTTTTTAGAGTAGCTATTGCCTTAGTTACTCTAAATTAAAACTATATCTTAAAAGCTATAAAGGAATTTCAAGTTATTCTATTATGCTTAAGTATAGAGTTATTAATAAGGGGAAACCTTTTAATATTAATAAAGCTATTAAAGATAATAAAGAGAGAGAGTAGTGAGAAACTATAGAGGAAGGTTTATATATTTATATTTATTAATTTTATAGAATAGGTTAGTAAATATCTTAAATAGAGACCTAAGAAGCTATCTATAGTATTAAGCTATTATTAAAAACCTAAATAAACTTTTTATATTCTATACCGTATTTATATAATAAACTATATAGAGTATAACTAAAATAAAGCTTATAGATAGTATTAAACTATCTCTCTTCTTAATCTAAAGTAGTAAGCATAGCTTCTAGATAAAACTAAGAGAGGTCTAGACTAGAGTAAGAGTATTAATATATAGATTATTAAGTATATTAAGGAAGTTATTAATTACCTAGTTAGATATATAATTTAGTATCTTAACTTAAGCTATAAGGTTTTAGTAGCAGAAGACTTAAGAATCTTAAGTAAGACCTTTTATTACTGCTATAGTCTTAGTATATATTATTATAAATAGATTTATCTATAGTAAGAGTAGGTTTACCTTTACTTAAGTTTAGTAAGCCTTAAGCTTTAGGCTCTACTCTATCTTATTAATAGCTATTATAAAGAGTAAGATAAGATAAGGAATTTAGTAAAAAAAAAGTTTTTATTATTATAATAGTAATAATTCTATAAAAGAATATATAAACCTAAATATTTTAATACTACTTATTATAATACTCTTAATTAGTAAGATTTATATCTTTCTACTAGCTACTATATATTCTTTATCTATAATAGTAGGTTTATACATTTAACACTTAATTAAGCTTCTAGACTAGCTAGTTATACTAAAAGTATTTCCTTAATACTAATTAGCTTTAGTTTAGAAAACTTCTTATTACTAGAGTATCCTTAACTCTTCTAAATTGCTACTCTATTTTATAAAGGTTACTATAAGATAATATTTATTATAAAACCTATTATAAAACTAGTTCTTATCCTCTTTATAAACTTAGAAAGAGGATATTTATACTACCTTACTATAAAGTTACTATTAATACTACTATCTTCTAATCTAAAGCCTTTTTTAATCTAATTTTAAACACTATTAGTATACCTACTAATCTATCTATCTACTATTTATTCCCTAATAAATATATCTCTTACTCTAAAATAAAACTAAGGTAGCTTTTAAAAATATTAATAAGCTATATCTATATCTTAACTAACTAATATATAAGATATTTCTTTTCTACTTACTCTAGTAATAGCTTTACTCTTTAAAATAGTCTATACTCTCTTTTTAAATAACTTAAATAAATCTCCTTAGCTTTCTAAGCTAAATACTATACTAAAATTAAAATATTACTAAAAAGCTAAAGCTATATCTATCTAGTTATATAATAATACTCTATAATATCTTAGCTATATTTCTAAAACTAAATAATAAAATCTATACTTTAAACTATAAATTTTTACTCTACCTACTATAGCTTTAGAGCTAATAATAAATAATAATACTACTTAATCTCTTCTAGCTTATAATTATATAGCTAAGTATAAAAAGCTTAGTAAACTACCTACTAACTAATAAAAGTCTAGTAACTAAGCTAGTTAATAGTCTAAGAAATAACTAACTACTTAACTATAAGTATAACTAATCTAAGAAATACTTTAAAAAGCTAATAATTAGATTAGCTAGAAGCTTAAAAACTTCTAAAACTATATCTAGTATAAACTTATTAACTATAAAATAGTACTTAATAAAATAAGTAATTTCTACCTAGCTATATATAATAATAATATTATTAAGACTAGGTTTTACTATATATACTATATTTAATAACCCTCTATTAAGCTACTAAACTATATTTAGCTAACCTTTCTTAAGCTCTATTTTAAAGTAAAGAAGTAACTATATATTCTATACTAAGAATATTTTATCTATAAGAACTGCTTTTCCTAAAACCTAACTATAATCTTTTTAATATTTCTTAGATATAATATAGTATTTAAGAAGTAATAAGTATTATAAATATATAGAGTAAATAATCTATTACTTAGCTATAGCTATTAATACCCTAAAAAGCTATAAGCTTTATTACTCTTAGAGAAATAGCTTATTAGAATTTTTATACTAACTAGCTAGATTACTAAGCCTACTATTAATATTAATTAACTAATAAATAGATAGTACTATAAGTATATCTAGAGCTATATTACTATATTACTAAATAATATTAATAGGTTAGTAGTTAAAATACTACTCTACTCCCTAGTTAAGAAATAAGATAGATTATATATTTATTTTATAAAACTAAGAAAGCTAGAGTTTACTAAGGTAACTAAGATACTCTCTATTAACTTATAGAAGCTAAGGTAAGCTCTTATTTAGCTAAAAATATATAACCTACTATATAGTAAGGTAGCTATTAATAAGAATAACTTAAAGTTCTAGAGTAAATATATATCTTAGTATAACTATTTTAATAGCTCTATATAATAAGATAGCTTTCTATAATCTATATATAGAGATTAAAATTAAAATAGGTAACTATATTTCTACTACTAAGTAAGGTTTACTAAAAAAGCCTATTAAGATTATAAATAAGGCTATTATTTACTTTAAAGCTAGAAAAGCTAAAGCTATAAATATTAAAGCTTAAAGTAATATAAGAATTAGTAAAATCTATATATATAACTAAGATCTAAATAAGATTAATCTCTAAGAGATTAAACTATAGTTATATAATTTTACTATTACTAGTTTAATACTAATTAAGAGTAATAATAAGATAATACCTAGAAAGAGGTTTATAATATTAAAGAAGATATTAAATATTTTAGGCTAGAAATTCTATAGCTCTAAGCTATAAAATAGTAATTAGTATAATAAAGTAGTTTTCTCTAATATAGAACTTTTTATTACTAATTAAAGAGAAAGAAGTTAGTAAACTTGAATAACTCTAATTTTTTTCTAAAGCTTTTTTCTATCTCTTTTTATAAAGCTATAAAAAGTCTAAGATAAGAGATATATAGTATTTTAAGGAAATAGATATATAGCTTAGTTATTTAGACTAAACTTAGAAAGAGGGTTTCTATTTAAGAAAATAAGTAAAGATACTATCTTAGTAATATAGTATATAGAAATTATAATTAAGATATATTTTTTTATTAATTATTCTATAAAATACTAACTTACTAAATACTTAATATTTCTATTTATAATCTTTAATATATTTATCTAAATAGAAAATTAGTATATTAGCTATTCATAAGTTAAAAATACCTTATTCTATATATTTTAGGAGATTATTATAATACTTATTATTAAAGAAATAGATAAGGTAGAGAAAAAGTACTATAAGATATATAAAACTATTAATAAAAAAGTAGTATTCTTAATAAGAGAGTTAAGTATTTTTAGAAACTATTATTATATATTAAATAAGGAGAAGCTATCTCTTAGATAAAAGATTTAGGGGTTTTATATTAAGTATAGGATATCTATAATATAGTATATCTATAATATAGTATATAATTAATCTAAATAATTGTATAAATAAAGTAAATATAAAGATAGTAGTATTTTAAGTAGTAGATAAGGTTAAGCTAGATATATTATTAAGATTATTTAAATAATATAAGTGTGGAAATAATTACCTATATCACTTAGTAGGTTAGATCCTAGCCTCTACTAGAATTCACAGCCTAGTACTAGAATAACTATAGTCTAGTTAGGTAAGCAGTTATATAACCTCTAATATTATATAACCTGCTTCTATTAACTGCCTATATTATTCCTTTATACTAGCTACTCTCTAGATACCTCTTTTCTTAATATATATATCTTAAACTAATATTATACTCTATCTAACCCCTCTCTTTACTATATTAGTATTTTAGGAAACTAATAATAAGTCTTATATATAGTATATTATTAGTAACTAAGTTAGCTTTACTAAGTTTTTTTATTATAAAATACAGCTTTATTTGAAGTATTTAGTTACTATTAATAAAGAGTTAGTTTTTAAAAAGATATCTTCTTACTTTAGCTATATTAAGATAAAGAAGTATAGTATTTTATATCTATATAGATTTATTTAGCTTAATATTAATATTAAACTACTAGATCTCTTTTAATATATAGCTAATCTTAATAATACTTAATATATAGAATAGATTATTAGCTATATTAATTTAGTATTTAGTAAAGTAAGTAACTTTTTAATAAATAACTATATTACTTTTTAACTAACCTACTTAGTATTATGAGATAGATAAGGCAAAAACCTATTAATACTAGAATAGTATTTCTAATAATATTAAAGTGGTTATAAAAGATAGGTTTATATTTAAGAAGCTCTTTAAGGATAAGGCTAACTAGGTTACTTTCTAATATTAAATATATAGCTATAGA
Source organism: Colletotrichum neosansevieriae (assembly GCA_036785495.1). Classification (NCBI taxonomy): domain Eukaryota; kingdom Fungi; phylum Ascomycota; class Sordariomycetes; order Glomerellales; family Glomerellaceae; genus Colletotrichum; species Colletotrichum neosansevieriae. The sequence continues at coordinate 130,203 of JAVHLV010000152.1, read as the reverse complement.
GTAATATCTACTAAATACAGCTTTAAGGATAGATTAACTAAATAGTAATATCTTTATTAGTTTAGATATTTATAGATAGAGTATAAAAGAACTATATTTATACTTAATAAACCTCTATATACTTAATATAACTATAGCTAAATTAACTAGTATAGCTCTACTTTAGCTATAGCTATATACTATAATACTAATACTATATTTCTTCAAACTAGGTTAGTAAGCCTTTTAATAATCTATTATACTATAAACTACTTAACTAAGCTTAATATCCCTCTCTAGAAATAAGTCTCCCTAGTAAAATACCTATTAGAGAGACTATATAATCTTATTAATAGTAAAAGTAATAATAAAGAGAGTACTATCTATAAAACCCCTATACTAGGATATAAAATATATTAGTTTCTACTATATATAGGAAATTAACTTTTTACTAGTTAGAAGCTTTTATGTATTAAGGTTTATACCTTTTTACTAAGCTTGAAGAATAGCTATTTTAGTAAGTAGAGTTAGGTATCTATTTATATTAATATACTATACTAGTTAGTCTTTTACTACTAAGAAGATCTTTAAAATATAGTAGAACTAGAGATTAGTACTTAGTTATTATCTAAGATAGTAAATATTAGCTATAATAGATCTATGCTACTAGTCTTTAAGATATATATCTACTATAAACCTCTCTTAGATAACCTTTACTTCTATAACTACCTCTCTATATTTAAAACTAAGAGAGTAGAGCTAAAGGAGAAATTAAATAAACTTAGATATATTACTCTAGACTTAAGTCTATATAACTATAAGTTATAGATATAGGTTTTTTAACGTATTAAGAAATAGAGAGTATTAATATTTATAAGCTATCTTAATAATAATCCCCTTAATATATAAGATAGCTATTATAAAAGGTAAGTCTAATATTAATAAATATTAAGTCTTAGGCTTATATATACTAGGTTAGCTATTATTCTTCTTAGCTTCTTTATTCTATAGAAGAGGTTTATATTAAGTATAGGTAAACTATTTAAGGTTTAGATAAGGCTATAGCCTACTCTATCTAAGTAAATTCTTAACTGTATTAAAAATATTAAACTTCTATATAAGAATATAGAAGATACTAAGAAGGATATCTAACTTTAGGGTAGCTATAGTAAAGATAATAAGGATATTATTAGTTTCACGCTGGATTAAGGTTCATATAGAACTCGGGGCTCCCTTTATATATATATATTAAAAGCCTTAAGTTAATATATATCTATTTAGAAGTTCCACTTAATTATATAGATAGTAGTATTAAACTATATATATATACTCTATAGAAGGTTTTATAACCTTATATATATCTATTAATTATAGTATATATCCTACTGCTTTACAGGTTATAGTATTAGCATAATACTAGTAGTTTTTTCTTTAAGGCTAGATATGCTATAACCTACTAAAATATACTTCTATATTATTAATATCTATTATAAACCTAAAGTAAGTTTAAAAATATAAAAACAGTATAGAATTATATACTAATCTTATTCTATATTTGATATAGTTAAATCCTCCTCTTCTAAGGTACTAGAGCTACTTTAATATACCTAATACTATTTATCTAACCTCTTAGCCTTCTCTTCTTAAGTTACCCACTCCTCTATATAAACTATTACTTTATTATTATTAAGAAAGTATTTAAGGATCTGATTTAAAGTACTCTTTATAAAAGTATTTATAGAGTTATTATTACTATTAATCTATCTTACTTTACAGATCTCCTTCCTCTTATAGAACTATTAAAGTGCTATAATATTAATTATTAATCACTTCTCTTTTATAGTACTAAGCTTAATAAGGCATTTATATAGTAAGTATAAATTAGTATAAATAATTATAGAGATATAAGGTCTTTTAAGGCAGTTAGTAACTTTCTAAAATATTATTATAATAGTATAAATAAGATCTATACTAGTAACTATACTATAGACTTTAGAAGCTAGAACACTTTAGATAACCCTCTTATACTTTATTAAGCTAAAGTAAATAATATTACTATAGATTATAAATATATTATTATTTATTATCTTATTAATAAGGATAATAGTAAATCTAATTTATAATAAGAGGTCTAAATTATTTATAAAAAAGTTATTAATAAAAATAAATAGTTTAGCTATTACTAGATTAATAGGTATAAATATAAGGCTATAGTTAAGGTTCTTCTTTTGCTATTTAAGGTATTAATTAAGCGCTTTTTTATCTTTAGCAGTTAGCTCCTAATACTGCATAGCTATAGATAGATTAAAGCATACCTCTAGTTAGCAAATTAATATAATATATATACCTCCTATTCTTTACTAAATATATTACTATTTTTATTTAGTTAGAGTAGCCTTTAGGTTAATAAGCTTAATTTTATTTCCTTATCCCTTTTAGTATAGAGTAAGATCACTATTTATATTTAGTATAATAATACTACTATTAAATATTAATAGGTTATTCAGCTTAAGTTATTATTTATCCTTTATAGTAAAGCTAGCTTTTATAAGTTTATTATCCTCTTAATTAGAGAAACTTAGTATTAAAAGTTTAATTATATTATTAGTTTATATATTAATAATACTAAAGCTATTAGTAGTAGTTAAGGAGATTAGTAAGTATAGATTCAATAAGAATTAATCTATCTTAAGCTTTTCTCTATAATACTTACTATAAGTTACCTACTAATAGGTTCTAGGTTTTATAATACTATATAAGGATTTAATAATTCTTATAATCTAATCTTTAAAGTATTTACTTTAAATTTTACTTAGGAGGTCTGCTAATATTATTCTATTAAGCTCTATTTAGGATAAGATATATACTTATATAATATCTCTAAGCTATAGAATAAATCTCTCTACTATAAGGAATAGTACTAAAATAAGAAGTAGTTATTAACTTACTCTTCAAATTATTAGTGATTATATAAGAATTAAAGTCTTATTATTATTATTATAACCCTAAATAATAAGGTATAATTTTTTATAAAGTTAGTTAGTCCCTTCTTCTTTAACTTTATAAACTATATAGGACTTAAAAATCTAGATTTTACTATAAATAGTAGTATTATAGAGGATAATTTTAAAAATACTATATTTCTAAAATATAGTTATCTTAGCTATTATAGAGGTAGAGAAAGGCTCTCTTAGTATTATAATAATACCCTCCTTATATAGATAGATAGTAAGGTTATAATCTAAATACTCTTTTACTATTAAGAAGGTTATAGTATTATTAATCTCTTAGCTAAGAGCCTTTACTATATTAATAATAAAAATAGTAGTAATTATAGTATTCTCTTATCTATTTTAGTCTATAAAGCAGTTACGTCTTTATATTAAATCTATAATAGATATTATAATAGCTTGTATATAGTTCTTTAGCAGTCTACCCCTCTTATATAGAGGCAGGATTTTAGTTAATATTAGTGTTAGCGCTAGTATAGCGTTATTCTTATCTAGTTGTTAGATTATAGGGTCTGGAACGCGCAGTGCGAGTTGGGCGCGACGTTAGTCTAGCTCTGTGTGCGGGCCTAAAGTGGCCCAGGCGCGCTAACTGTAACCAGGGTGTGTGCAGGAAAAAGGGGTTATAATATGCCTAAATAAGGGTAAATATATAGACTTTATATATATACTATAGTATTAATACTATATTACTATAAATACTACTCTAAAACCTTAATTATAAGATAATAATTACTATAACTACCTTTTAGCTATATAGATATAGTAACTAGATCCTCTAGATTAACCTCCTATATATAAAGATATCTAGTCTTAAGCTATAAAATAGTATTAATCTATATATTACTATTCTAAATATAAATAGTATACTCTAAAGCTGCTTTAGAGGTAAGATTATAAAGCTAACTATTTTAGATATCTCTAATTACTCTATAGATAGTATAGTAAATAGTATAGTAGTTATACTACTAAGTAATAATATAACTACTATATATATTAATATAATTATAGATCTATTAAAGGCAAATTATAAGCTATATTAAGCTTACTAAGCAGACCATATATTTAGAGATAAGTACTATAAAATATATAAAAAGTAATAATACATACTCTAAGACTAGATCTATAATAATATCTACCTAGATCTTCTATATCTATACTATATTATAGATAAGGATATTAACTACTAAGTATATATACTTTATAAAAGTATTAGTATTAATGCTTATAAGTATAAAGCTATAGCTAGAAATAGCTATACTATAACTCTAAACCTCTTAGTATATAAAAAGCTATTTATAAAGTATAATATAGAGGAATAGCTTATATAATAGAAGAAGGCTATTACTAAAGCATAGACTAGTAGCTTTATATAAGTAAAGAAGCCTAACTAGTAGTTTATAAACTTTATAATAGTTTTTAGTAATAGTAGTTTAGATATCTAGATCTATATATACTAAATAATAGTATAATTATATATAAATACTAGCTTCTTTATAATAGAAGATATACTAAAAGATATCTAAGTTACTCTTAATATATTGAAAATACCTAATTTATATACTAAAACAGACTAAGAAGTATTTAGCCTTACTATACTAAGAGATAATAAGAATACTATATCTAAGAATAACTTAGAAGTGTCTAAGAAGCAAAAACCTACTATATACTAAGTATATAGAAGAGAGTAATCTATAGTGCCTAAAGGCTATAAAAGAGTATCTATAACTATATAAATAATTAATAAAAAGAGCCTCTATCTAGCCTGCTATAGCTACTACCTCTTAGCTAAGTACTAAATTATATTTAAAGAGCTATACCTAAAATACTTTTAAAGAAGTAAATCTCTCTACTACTTAATAGAGAAATATATTAATAATAATAAAGAGCTTATAAAGCATATTTATAAGCTTAAACTAAGCAGTAGATAGTATATAGAGGATAAATAACTATATAGCTACTATAGAGAGACCCTTAAGTTTATATTTTATATATAGCTAAATAACTACTAACTCTATAACTCTACTATTCTAGACTCTAGAGCAATAATATATAGATTTAATAATACTTTATAGTTTACTATACTTACTAAAGCAGCTCCTAGTAACTTCTTATAGGTAGATATATACTAGATCTCTATTAAGGAATATAGTATAGTTAATATTAAGGTAACGAGATATAGTAAAAGCATAATATATCTATAACTATATAATATAACACTTTATTATAGGTTTATAAGTAACCTTATATTACTTAGAAAGCTACACTAGTATAATATTTAGTAAGATATAAGTCTATAAAATAACTATCTTTAAAGATTAAATTATATCTACCTCTATATATTAGGTAAGAGATATTACTAATAGGTCCTTAAGTATAGAGAAACCTTAGAGAGTGCTCTACTATAGAGTAAAAAGGATAAAATAGGTACTATATTCCTTATAAGTGCTTAATAACCCCTAGCTAAGCACTATATATATATATATAATATAATAATAAAATAATAACCTATTTATAGCAGTATTATAATATAGGATTAATATCTTAAATACCTAGGCCTAGAAGCTTATTAACACCTCTTAAATAGTATAAGAGGAGTTTATCTTATCTAAGGGGGTAAGCCTATTATAATAATTAACTATAATACCTATAGTATAGATAAAGTCTGCAGCTAAGTATAATAAGCTCTATAAGAGTTTATTAAGTATATAGAGCTAGGCAAATATATTATCCTAGACTTCTATAATTATAATAAAGAATATAAAGAGTACTGCTTAGCACTTTTTATAATAGATCAGCTTATAGTATATACTTAGAACTTCTACTTTATATAATAAGGTATAGATAAGCTCCTTATAGTAATTAAGAACTACTTAATAATACTCTTAATATAGTATAGAGTATATATAAAGATAATTAAAATAGACCTTAAGCTTATAAAGTATCTATATATTATTACTGCTATTAAGGTATAAGGTATCTACCTTAAGCTTTCTACTACTAATACCTAAGCATAGAATAGCAGAGTAAAATAAGTTAGTGCTATAATTAAGAAGTATATAAGAGCTATAGCAATAAGCATAAAGCTACTAGATATACTATAGCTTAAGATAATAAAGTTATCTATCTATCTATATAACTATATATCTATAATAGTAAGAGGCTAGCAAACGCTCTATAAGCTATTCTATAAGCATTTTTAGGTAAGTAAGTCTGCTAGTTATATATATTCTAACCTCTTATATCTATATACTTATAGCTATAAAGTATTTACTATAACTAAGAAAGCTTAACTTAAGTAATAATACTATAAGAGGCTTATACTATATATATTTATTAGCTTTCTAATAAGTGATATATTTAGTAACTCCTTTTATATATAGAACCTACTATATATAGAAGTATTTACTATATATAATATAATATTTAATAAGAAGAAGTTTTTTAATAGTAACTTAAAGAAGCTTACTAAAGAGTTTTAGTATATAAACCTCACTATAATATAAGAGTAGATTAACTAACTAATTAGTAAGAACTATATATAAGCTGCTCTATAAGATATTAATAAGAAGATAGATAAGGTAGTTAAGTATAATAACTATACTAATAAGTATATAGAAGATCTAGAAGCTGTAGTACTAAAGAATATAGATATAGCTATATTATTACTACTATAAAGCCTAGTAGCTCTAGCTACTATTACTATACTAAAAATAAATAATACTTCTATTTATATTAATACTTTTTTTAAACTAATAAACTCTCTAGAAACCCTATTAATAGTGTTTTTTATAGCTTTATAGAGTATACTTATAAATATAAGGGGGTATAGAGAAAGGTATAACTACCCTTTAAAATATATAAATAAAAATAGATAGTATAAATTACTATTACTCTAGCACTACTATATACTATAGATCTTATTTAAAGCTGCCTTTCTAGTAGGCTATATATAGCTATACTAAAAGTATAAAACTATATAATTAGAAAATAGCTCTATAGCCTAGAGTATCTAGACTAATTACCTACTAAATATATATATAGAGTGGGATATCACTAAAACTTTAATAGGAGTAGGTTATACTCTTAAAGTAGCTATAGATAAGATAAATCTATAATAGTAAGTATCTACTATAGCTAAAGAATAAAGGCTAGAGAGTATAGAGTGCTATAAAGATACTATAGTATATAGTAGTTTAAGTAAATTAGATAAAATAGCTACTTTATTAGGTTATCTCTAGTCTAAGTTACCTCCTCTATCTAGATTTTATAATTAGTTAGTACTATATAATAGGCTTATAAAACTATATCTATTTATAAAGAAATCTCTAGAGACTAAGAAATCTTACCTAAAGAGATATAAAGTATTATAGTGCTAGCATAAAGTAGTAAGGCAGGAGGTTTATAGTTACTAAGTACTTAGCTATTACTAGGTTTATATATATAAACTTAATAAATATAGGTAGTTAGTAAAGTTTAAAGCAAGACTTATAATTTAAGGTAATTAATAAGTAAAAGATATATAGAATATATATATAGTAATACTTATAGATATATCTTTCTAAGTGCTAATAGCTATAGCTACTTATTTTAATATAAAGCTATTATAATATAATATTATAAATATATATATATATATATCTATTATTAAAACAGTGTTTATAAGTATACTACTAGGCTACTACTATAATAATAAGGTTTTATATCTATAAAAAGCGCTTAATAGACTATACTGCTTACTACTACTTTAGTAAAAGCACTTAGAGGCTAGCCTTACTATACTTAACTTTAGATAGGTAGCTAGTAAGAACTACTACTAGTAATATAGATAAGTAATATTCTTTTTCTATATTGATAATTATATATTAATATTTCCTTATAAATATACTAAAAGTATAAAAAAGGCTATAAATACTCTCTAAAAGTGTTACTACCTTAAAGAAGGTTAGAATCTATAATAGTTTCTTAAAATTAAAATGCTCTATAATAGAGCTATATATAAGCTATAGCTATTATAGTTAGTATTTATAGATAAGATATAAAAGCTACTTAAGTAGTATACTATAAGCCTTAATATAGATAACTAAGTATATATATCTATAATAAAAGATAAATTAGAACTATATGAAGGAAAAGCAGCTTTATAGAAGATTAACTATTATTAATACTATATTAGAATAATTCTATATATAGTAGTAATAATATAGCTTAATATAGTATTTACTATAAGCTGCTTTATAAGGTTTAATAATAACCTAGGCTCTATATAGCACTATACTGCTAATTAAGTTTTTTAATATCTCTACTAAATATAATATCTCTGCTTTAAGTATAGTATTAAGCTTAGTAAACTAGATAATATACTTAAAGTTACTTTAAATACTAGCTTTATAGATAATATAGTTAACTAAAAGAGCTTATAAATACTTATAATAAAGCTATTTAGAGATATAATTATATAAAAGGTAAATAAGTAGATAATAGTTATAATATTAATAACTAAGGCAGAGCTACTTATACTATTCTAAGTAGTATATAAAGCCCTCTTTATAAATTAGTTAATAACTATTTTATAAATTTAACTTCTAAGTAATACAACTACTAAAGCTGCTTTTACTATATTTAGTATAATATTAATAATAATCTAAATCTAGTATAATAATTAATAAACTATTTAGCTAGTTAATATAGAGCTTATTTAGCTATAAATAAGGCTATAATATATTAATATCCATAACTATTAGTTATAGCAGGAGATTATAGAAAGGTATATAGTAGTTAGTTATACTTTATTAATAGAGATAATAATAGATAGATTTATAAAAGCACTTATACTACCTTAATTTAAAGTATTTTATAGTTAGCTATAAATAAGTAACTAATATATATAACTAGAGGTAAACTATATATAGAACCTAGAGAAAGAGGATAATATAAAGTATAAACGTAATAAAAATCTATATTTAGGATAAGATAGACCTTAATAGAGTTTAGAAATAGCCTTATAAAGCTAGTAATCCCTAAGGGGGTATATCAGATTATAGAGTCTAGAATATATAGTATAAGTTAGGCATAATGTTACTCTAGCTCTATATATAGGCCTAAAGCAGCCTGGGCGTGCTAACTGCAACTGGGGTGTGTGCAGGAAAAAGGGGTTAGGACGCGCCTAAATAAGGGTAAATATATAGATTTTATATATATACTATAGTATTATAAATATATATATAATTACGCCTAATCTAACACTAGTCCTTTTATTCTTTTAGTATTCTAGTCTAGAGAGTCTCTTAGTATATTATTATTATTCTTATTAATATTATTACTATTATTAAGATTATACTATAGATAGATAATAGTTAATTAGAAGGTTTAAGGTCTATATAGAAGGTTAAGTATATAGATCTTATTATTAATAATAAGAAGAAGTTTATATAGTTCTTACTATCTCTTCTTTTTATAGTAAATATATATTAATAAGAGTAGTAGTAGCTATAGAGTTCTATAAATATTAGGTTTATTATAGATAGTAAGAGCTTCTAAAACTTAGTATAAGGCCTGGACTTTCTAGAGGTCTTCTATTACTCTTTATATAGCAGCTATCTGTTTCTGGATTTCTAGAGATAGAGGGGATTTATTAATAAGCTATAGATATACTTTAAAGATAAGTAATATTAAGACTAAGCTTTTTAGCTCTGTAGTATTATTAATAACCTTTAAAGCTATTTAGAAACCTATTTTATAATCTATATTAAGAAGGTTTAAGTAAATTATATTATAAACTCTTTAAAGAATTCTATAATACTTCTTAACCTTATCTATAAAGTTATAAGCCTTAATAAGAACTTTAGTAATAGTTATTAATATTAAATAGAGTATATTATACTACTTAGATAAGCTAAAATTAGTATTAGTATTAGTAATTACTATATCTAGAGATCTAAGATAGGTATAGATCGAGTATTATTTAAGTATATTAAGTATTATATTTATTAATAAATTCTATAGAAATCTTTCTATATTAAAGGCAGTAGTAGTATTAACTATATAAAGTATTAGTCTTAAGTTAAGGTAAATAATATTAATAACTATAGTATAGTTAAAGTTATATTTATCTTTAAGAGTAAATTTAAAGCAATTTAGAGCTTCTACATTAAGTTAGTAACATTTATAAAACTTTATAAGATATTTAAGTATTTTTATTTTAACTTAGTAGCCTAACTACTATAAAACTCTCTAAAGTTAGTAAACTAATAGATATCTAAAACGTTAATAAAGTTAGCATAACTTAGTCTTTATAAAGTTATTCCAGGCTAATATCTTCTCTATATCTAGTAATAGCTATAGATAACTCTATTTATAGATAATAGAGATAATTAGGTCTTCTTATTATAAATAGTTCCTTATATTATTAAATTAAATACCTAGTTTATCTATATCTATAAAGTATAGAAGGAAAGAGGTATTTACTAATATAATATATAATATTATTTCTCTAAAAGGTATAGAGATAACTATTATTTCTATTAATTTAATTACTCTCTCTAAACTAAATTTAACACTTATCCCTCCTATAGTAATAGGGTTAATTATAATATTAGGTAACTTAGTTCTTTTAAGTATAATAAACTAGTTATAACTAGCTATTAAAAATTCTATAGCTTCTATATCTAGAATAATACCCTAGAAAGTCTCTAAAGAATATTTTTTATTAAGTATAAAGATATTAATAGAGGTATTATTAGCTATTTATTTAAAAGGGTTATAGTAAGTAATTCTATAGTAAGTTACTTAGTTAAGTAGGTATTTAGTAATAGTATTCTTATTTACTAAATAAGTTACTTAGGTATTTAGGTCTATAAACTAGGTAAAGAATAAAGTCTGCTATTTATTATTAAATTATTAATCCTTTTAACTATCTTACTCTTCTCTAAGTAACTAGAAGTATATCTTAATCTCTTTATCCTCCTTATTATTTATTATTAAATTATTATAACCCTTATCTTTAGTTCCTTTATATTATATAAGGAATTACTAGTAAGCTATCTTTAAAGTATTTTAAATTTATAAATTACTTTAAAAGCAGAAGTATACTTTATTCCTCTCTTTTTATATATAGTTTATTAAATAGCAGCTTATTCTTTTATAGATATAATATCTCTGCTTCTAGGAATCTTACTATTACTTTAAATTATCTTATTTAAAGTTTTAGTATAAACTAGAATAGCTAAATTAATTATTCTAGCCTTAGCTATTATATTTATAATATATTTAGTATTACTTAGCATAGTATTATAGTTATAGAGGTAATTACTATTTCTAAATATAACTATATTTCTAATTATAACTTTAAGCTAGTTATAAAGGCTCTTAAACTTTATTATAGAGTTTATCGGAGCTTATTTATATTCCTTAACCCCTTAGTAACCTTAAAGATATTAGTTATATAAGATCTTATTACTCTTATAAATAGTGTCTAATATAGGTTATATCTTTATAAAAGTATTAATTAGTAAATCTAAGGCCTTAAGCTTTATTATAGATAGATTATTATTTATAATCAATATAACTATAGTAGTATTTTATTTAGTAAGATATATTTATTTAAATTCTTCTATTTTAAAATATTTACTAAGCTTAGTAATAATCTAGTCTCGGTTAAAATAAGGCTAAGTTTAGTAAATTATTTTATAGTAATAATATAATACCCTTTTCTTAAGTATAATTAGAAAAGTAAATAGTATTTATTCCTTTATAAAGCTTACCCTTTTATATATATTCTAGAAGATATAGAGTTTTAGCTTAAGTATATCTATATCTTTCCTACTATACTTTATCTTATTAATATATAGCTTAGTTAGGTCTATAAGTTAGTATATAAGTAAGTATATATTATTTTTAAGTCTAATTTAAGTATTTATAATATTTAGAGCAGGGTTAGTATTTAAGGTTAAACTAAGGTTAACTAGCTATAGAGCTTTATTATTTATAGATATGCTTTTTCTATTATTAGTCTATAAAGGTATAGACTTTACTCTTCTCTTACTATTACTATCTATAATCCTTTTAGTAAAGTCTTTATTTTCCTATAGCTTTATAAATATAGTATTCTTACTTATCTATTCTTCTACTTTTTCAGTTATCTAAAAGTAGAAATTATCCTCTATAATAATTATAAAAAGTTAATCTATAACTTATAGAGAATTATAGATAGTATATACTCTACTTATTATAAAGTAGTTATAGAGTTATTAAGTAATATTTATAGTAGCTTAGTTCTAGAATTTAAGTAGTAGATTAATAAAGTTATATATAAACCCTCTCTATAAAGCTATATCTATAAAGCTATTAGCCTTATAAGTCTTAAGGTAAAAGAGGATTTTAGTATTTACCTCCTTCTCTATAGTCTTATTACTAAATTTAAATATTTATCCCTAATTATAGTTATTTATACATACCTTTATATATAGAGAGACTAGGGGTTCTAAAATAAGTTAATAGTATAGAGTTACTATAACTAATAGGTCTAACTATAGTATTAATTAGCTAGGCATAGAAAGATTTACTATAGTAATTAATAATATTATATAAAAAAAGGTAAATAAATACCCTAGTAAGGTTTTAGTTAGTAAAGTCTCTAATTAAAGCTTCTACTATAATATAAGTCTCCCTTATTTATACTTAGGTAGCTAGTTCTCTAGTTACTAGGTTTAGTATAGTTAAAGTAAAGTTTTTTATTACTAGTTTTTATAGTAAGTTTTATAAGTCTATAAAGCAGTATTCCTATTATTTAGTATTATCTTCTTCTATTATTTTCTTTAAAATACTAAGTTTAGTAGTAGTTATGAGGATATTATAAGTTATATAGTAATAGCTATAGTTACTTACTATAGTATTATTATACTTACTATAGATAATAATCCTTAAGCCACACTTCTATCTATAAACTAAACAGAAAATTTATATTATTATTTTAAGGTATAAAGAGACAGATACCCTTATTTTATACCTCCTAGTTAGTATACTTCTAGGTTTAGATAGGTATTAGTAGTATTAATAATAGTGGTATAAGTTATTATAGCATTTTAGTATCTTTTACTATATCTACTAATAGATTATTTACTATATACTAAATAATATATTATTTTAGTATAAAGTTACTAGTAGTATTAAATTTACCCCTTATTTAGATATAAGTTATAGTTCTAGGTTAAAGGCGATTCCTCCTTAATAATTATAAGGTTAATAGTAATACTTATTTTATAGCAAGTAACTTAAGTATTCTAAGCAAAGGTTTTAGAATATTCTAGTATATATAAGTATAGATATTATAGATTTCTAGTATTTTTAAAGAATAGTAGTATAGATATAGAGAGAACAGATCTTAAGTTTAAATATAGTAATCTTATTAAGATAGATAATTCTATAATAGAACTCTTATTATATTAGCTTATTATAATATTTACAGATCTATTATTTATCCATTATCTCTTATTCTTATTATTCAAGCCGTATTTATAGATAATAAGTTATATTAGTAAAGTTATTATTTTATATAATAGATATAGGGATATATTAAGGTCTTTAAAATAGGTATACTATAAATACACCTACCCTTTATACCTAATAACCTAGGTAATATAAAGATAAGTTCCTTATATACTACATTATAAACCTAATATAGGAGTTATTACTTCACCTCTTTAAGTAATATCCTTACTAATCTATAGAAGTTAAGTAGTATAATATATAAGGTTAACCACTAATTAGTATTAGTTTCACACTAGATTAAGGCTTACACAGAACTTAGAGCTCCCTTTATATATATATATTAAAAGCCTTAAGTTAATATATATCTATTTAGAAGTTCCACTTAACTATATAGGCAGTGGTATTAAACTATATATATATGCTTTGTAATGAGTTACGTAACCTGGTATATATCTATTGATTGCAGCGCGTATCCTGCTGCTTTGCGGGTTATGGTGTTAGGATGATAGATATAGAGTTTAATAATACTAAGGATCTCTTAATATCTAGTATAAAGTAGTAACTTAGAAATACTAACCTATAGAATACTTTCTATAATATAATTAGTAATATATATAATAAATTCAGTATAACTACTAGGTCTCTAGGACTTTATAGCTTTCTAAAGTCTCTTAATAAGAATAGATTTACTAATATAGAAAAGAATATAGAAGTAAAACTATATATCCTACTAATTATCCCTTAATAAGTAAAGCTATTTATTATAATAAAGTATAGTATTAATATTACTAAGATAATATAAGATTAACTATATAAAGGGAGAATATTAATAATTAAGAGAGATAAGTAGTTAATAATCTTAGGTAGCTATATTACTAATACTAGTTTTAGAGAGAATAATAGTAAGCTATTCTCTATAAACCCCTCTATAGAGCTTTATATATAAGTTAGGATTCCTCTTAGTAATATATTTCTATAGGTAGTTAAAGTTATTAGTATAGAGAGAACCCTAAACTAGATATAAAAGGTTACCTTAGGGCTAATCTATAATATACTAGATAAATAAGATACCCCTAAGAAAAAGTAATACCTCTAGTATATTAAATGTAGTAAGAGAACTAGTAAGTTATAACTTATTAATATATTAAAAATAGTACTAGCTAGTAAGGGGAGAGACTATAATATAGTTATTATAGCTATATCAAGTATAGTAGCTACTAGAATTAGAAGTATAACTATATACTTAGTACTTAGCTTAGGCTTTAAAGATAGAGATAGACGTTCTAGAGATTTAACTATCTTAAAAGACCTAGAAAAGATAAAGGAGAGGTGGTATAGATATAATATCTTTATTACTAATAAGGTAAGTATATTTAGGTTAGGTCTACTCTATAATATTAACTAAAGATTAAGGATACTATATAGCTTCCTAAATAAGGCTTTTAGTAAAATACTTATAGTTATCTTTATAGATAACCTTTTATAGTTTAAATCTATATTATAGAGTAGTTTTCTTTATAACCTTAGAGAAAAGAATATCTATATAAAAAAGGCTAGCCTAGAGAGAGGCTAAGTAGAAACGAAGTAGAAAGAGGTAAAAGGCTAAGAGCTCTAGAAGGGATTTAAATATATTATAATTCTAAAAGAGTAAATAAGAGCTAAAGGAGATAACTACCTATTACGTTTCTTTAAGTATTTCTATAAAGGTAGATAAATATAAAAAGATATTAAGAGGCTTTAAGCTTAATATAGGCCTAAAGCCTACTTTAACTTCTGGAATAATAAGTATACTATTACTCTACTAAACTAGTATTGATAAGACATAATACTTTATACTACTTTTCTATTTAATATATAAATAAACTAGAAACTCTCTATCTATCTATCTAATTATTAAGAAGATACTTGAATAATATTACTAGATAAAGGAGTAGTAACTATAATACTTAGAGACTTAGAAGATCTAACTATACCTAGGATATTTCTATATATTAAGGAGATACTAGGTAATAAGTATTATCCATCTACGTAGCCTTAAGAAGATTATTATAAATAATAAACTATTAGTTTTCCTAGAATTACTAAATAGAATTATCCTTACCTTATATAAGATATAGAGTATCTTATTTCTAAATATCTTACTAAATATTATTATTCTATTCTTAAAGGGAATAAGACTATAGATATTTCAGTTTAGTATAGAAACTAAGCTAGGTATAAGTCTAAAGTTAAAGTTAGAGCTATTATATATAGGTCTACTCTATATACCTAGCTTTATATTAATAAACTATATCATATAGAGATAAATACTTAATAAGGAATTCCTTAGATTATATAGTTAAAAGCTTATTAAGGAGACTAGTAAATAGAATAATTTCTCTCCTATTTCTTTTTTCTCTTTTCCTCACGCTAGGCAGCTTTCTAATAGGTAAAAGAGAACCTTTCCTAATAGAAGGTATAAAAGATTATAATAGAGTTTAGTATTACTATAATTAGTAAAACCCTCTATTTTATTAAGCAGCCTAGATAATACTAAGAGTACATTATTAGTATAGCTCTTAAGAGAGCTCTTATTAATACTTTTATAGAGAACTTATAAATATACTAACTTATTATAAATAAGTAAGTAGACTTAGTAATAGAGATTAGCTAGGTTCTTAGATACTCTATAGAGTAGCTATTCTTTAAATAGACCCTCTATAATACTAAGGTAGAGGTAACTCTTTAAGGCTTAAATATTAATAAGTATAGCGTATACTAACTACTTTAATATAGAGAGAGTATTACTAATAATAGTATAGCTAGTAGATAAAGTAATAATAGAGATAGTATTAGTAGCATAGGTAATAGGTAAGAGGATAAGTATTATAAGTATATAGTGCAGAGTAAGGAAGTTAGTATAGTTAGGTATAACTAAGGTTAAATATTCTTCTCTAGCCCTCTCTAGAATCTAAGAGGGGGGCTAGAGCTTATCTAGAAAGTACTTAGTAAGCACTGAGTATCTCTCTACTATTAGAGGTGTCTATTAGACTACCCTAGCTAGCTTACTAAGCTTCTTTATAGAGGCTTAATTCTTATTCTTAGCCTTAACCTTCTCCTAGCTTATAATATAATCCCCCCTCTTTAATAAGTCTATTCTTAAACCTATTATACTATTATTTACCTAGTAGTCTTATAGAGATTATTTAGTAGTAAATCTTAATCTTAGACCTCTATAGTATCTATAAATCTAGAATTTAGTATTTTTTATTCTAACTATATTAGCTCTTTCTTAGATAGTTAAGTAGCTTAGAGAAGTAGTAAGCTAGTAATAGGGCTTCTATTCTCTACTTTAATTACTCTTATAGCTCTATATCTAACCTTTGAGGAACTATCTTCTTTTAATAAGGCCTTTCTCTCTATTTAGGTTATAGATTATCTAGTAGTTATCTATTATGCTATAACTAGGTATCTTTCTAAAAATAGTAGCTTCTCTTTTTAAGGTAATACTAAAAGCTATTATTATTAAGCTTTATTTAGAGTGCTTTAAATTTGCTCTTTAAAGTAATATATCTCTCTTTAATTACTTTATTTTTATAGTCTTTATAGTACTATTAAGGGTATACTTTCTTCATAGATAAATAGGTTTTTTATTATAATATAGAGAATTATTAGTAGTTATCTATGGGTTACCTAGTATCTAACCCTTTAGGATAATATTAAATAATACCTAAACTTTAAGATTATTTTTTCTTTAAGTATATAAGTTACTAGCTTTAGTATTAGTAGTAAATATATAAATACTAGCTAATTTTCTACTCTTAAATCTTTCTTCTTTTTACTTCTCTAGATTATAATATTAATATTATTACTAACTCTTTATTGGCCTCTCCTTACTTCTTTAATAACTTTATCTTAATTATAATATAATAAATCTATTACCTCCTATTATATTAGAGAATATTAATAAGTATTAGTAGGAGTTCTCTATCTTTAATAAGAAAAGTATAGCCCTCTCTATACCTACTATTATTCTCTAGGTATGCTTCTATAACTATTATCTTTAGGCTTAATCTATCTAAAGGCTAGGAAATAAGCTTATTCTATACTATAAGAGTATTAATATATAATTAGTACTTACCTAATGCTTCCCTAATTAATCTCTTAAGTTTAGTTACTAATTATATTACTTCTAGTAGCTTTTAATAAGTATTAGTATTATATATATATAAGAGGCAGTAAGCTTTATATTAATATAGATTCTAGCTATATTTATAGTTATAGTTACTTACTAACTAGCTATAACCTATCTATAATATAATAGCTACTTCTACCTACTTTAAATAGCTTTTTAAAAATATTATTAAGAAGCTTTCTATTACTAACTAATATATCTAGAATAAAGTAGGTATTTAGTAGTTTTCTAGTTATTCTATAACTAACTATTCTTTAGGAAGAGGTTAAAGCTACTTAATTAGTAGCTAAGAAGACCCTCTAGTTAAAGAAGA
Organism: Colletotrichum neosansevieriae; assembly: GCA_036785495.1. Classification (NCBI taxonomy): domain Eukaryota; kingdom Fungi; phylum Ascomycota; class Sordariomycetes; order Glomerellales; family Glomerellaceae; genus Colletotrichum; species Colletotrichum neosansevieriae. The sequence goes on along the minus strand of JAVHLV010000152.1, from coordinate 112,241 downwards.
ACTTAGTTAATATATTAGCTAAAAAGCATAAAGCTAAAGAGGCTAAGTAAGACTAGATATAGAGTAAGTATTAAGTAGGTGCCCTAGAGGATATTACTAAAGTTACTAAATACCTTACTAAAGCTACTAAAGCTTAAAATAAGCTTTTTAAGAAGTATTATAAAGAGATTACTTATTACTATACTATTATAGAGATCCTATCTAATAGTTAGTTAAGTTTTACTATTATCACAAGCTATAGATAGGGGTGAGGGCAAGTTATAAGGAGCAACTATCTTAGCTATAGATTAGTGCGTGCAGAAAGCATAGTAAAATAGTCTGTGGTGCGCAATTATATAATCGCGCGCCACAGCATATAGCTACTGCAGCCTTATAAGGCTGAGAGTGCTATAAACTATATCGCGACACACCCCCCAGCCATGCAGCAAATATTGCTAATATAGCAATCTGCTGTTACATATAGCTATAACTATTTTTAAATATATATAAAAGAGATAAAGTAGTGTTATAAATATCCTTAAAGGCGTAAAATAAATAAAAATATCCCTTATAAGTGCTTTAAAAAGTATAAATAAGTAATATATAACTTAAGCAATAGTAATATAATCTAGGCAAGCAGCAGAATCCTATTAGCAGCACTTAACTGCCTATAAAGGCAGCTAGGCAGGCATAGTTATTACTTATACTACCCTCTCCCTTAATTTTTCCTCCTTCTTCTACTCAAAACACTATAATAATTATAAGTTAACCCTTTATGCATATAAAAAAATTATCATATATATTATTAACTATTATTAATACTTATCTTTATATAGAACTATCTATACCTATTAATACTATTATCAAAAATAGCCCCTAAGTATAAACAATCTATAGTGCTAGTTATTAACTATATTGCTAAGGCTAAGGCAACCTATAAGGCTAAAAAGAAGGCAGAGCAGGAGCAGCTAGCTACTCTTACTAAGCAGGAGGAGGCTAAGAATAATAAGAGCAATAAGTATAAGTCTTTTATTTTACTATCTTATAGCCCCTCTAGTAACTATTACTGTTTAGTAAGGCCTTTTAACACTATAGAAACTAATAATATCCTTTTAATAGAGGAGGCTAAAGCCTCTAAGAAGAAGCCTATAGGTAAGCATAAGCATACCCCCTCTATTAAGAAGAAAGAGAATAAGGATAAGGAGAAGCCTATTAGTATATTTATAATATTACTTTCTATAGTCTAGAAATATTAATAATAGTTTAGAGAAGCCTAAGTATAAGCCTAAGAAGGTAAAGATTATAGCTAGTATATATTATAGTATACTAAAAAAGAAGACTAACCCTACTACTAATAAGAAAACTCTAGGCTTTACTAAGAAGCTCTATACTTTCTCTACTATCCTAGAGGGAGCTAGTAAGCTAATAGAGCACCTATACTATAGCTATATATACTTACTGCTTATAGATAAGAGCTTTAGTTACTGCTTCTATAGCACTAGCAAGTATTACTACTACTACCTAACTAGCTATAGCTACTAACTCCTCCCCACTACTACTATTATACTCTATAAGCACTACTATAAAGCCTATAATAATAATAACTAAGTTATAAGTATTCTATACTTATATACAGGCGTATATAAGACAATTTAGTATAGTGCTAACTTATCTATCTAGACCCTTACCTATTAGCACTAAGTCCTCTAAGCTGCCCTTAAAAAGGAGGAGGAGAAGGAGAAAGAGGAGGAGGAGGAGGAGGAGCAAGAGGAGGAGAAAGAGCTCTAAGTTATTATATACCTAGAGGCTACTATAGAAGAGCTAGCTTTAGCTAGCCCTTTTTAGTAGGTCTCTATAGCTACCACTCTTTCTAGCAGTACTATTACTAATATATATACTTACTTAGTAAGCCTTTTAGCTCTCTATAAGCTGCCTGCTAGTATAGCTAATAGCTTTATTAACTACCTTATTATAGCTATCTACACTAAGAAGTGCTTCTATTATTAAATATACACCTTTAGGTATTAATACCCTTTGCTTATTAGCATTTAGGGAGGTATAGAGCTAGTATGCCTAGAGCTAGTATGTTTATAAGAATTGCTTTTCTACCTAGCTATTATATATAGGGGGGCTATAGCTCTATAGATAATATCTACTAGTTTTTAGGCCTAATAGAGCTTTATTCTATACTCTTAAACTTACTTTCCCTTTATTATAATAATATAGTAAGTATCTACTAGGTTTAGTAGTGCTTAGAAATATTTAAACTTAGCTTAGGAGAGGCTTTTTATAAGCCTATCTACTAGTATCTTATCTATAGATATATAGAGGACTTTAAAAATACTCTTTATATACTCTTAGTATAGCTATATATTCTAAATATTAATATACTGCAGGTAGGTTAAAATATGCTCTCCCTCTCTAACTACTAGTTAAATAGTCTGCTAATTATTATAATAGACTTTCTAAATATCTCTAAGCTCTAAAATAAGGTTATAGTATAGCTTTTAAAGAGCTATTATCTCTTTAGTAATATACTTAAGGCTTAGAAGCTTTACTTTAGTTATTAATATTATAACTGTTACTTAATAGGCTGCTTTTCACTAAATTATGCCTCTAAAGAGCATTATTATATAGCTTTATAATAACCTATATATCTCTTTATTATTAGTAAATAAGGTATTACTAGCAATTAGTAGTGTGGAAGTCTCTTTATTACCCTCTAAGCTACTATAGCAGATTATAAAGTAGTAAGTTATATAGAGATACTATATATACTGCCTTACTATAGTAAAATACTATACACTTAGATTTATGAGAAAGCAGGAAAGTTATACTATAGCAAAAGCTACTTTAAGGTATATTATTATTACTATATATAGAATACTTTTAATAAGTAATTAGTAGTCCTTAACTTCTATAGTAGTAGCCTCACTAGGGTTTTTTATAAACTTAGTAACTAATATAGAAGTGCTTAGAGTAATACTATTATAGAGGCTAAAGTGCTCTATAATAGTCTTAATATACTGGTTATAAACTAGGTAAATCTTTTTAGCTGCTTAGTCTTATATAATATATATTCTGAGGTACTATTTAATAGGGCCTAGTTTACACAGTTTATATAGTTTCTTAATCTCTTATATAAGCTTCTAAGCTTTAGAAGTATAGTCTTAATAGAATAAAATAAGGATATTATTAATATAGAACAGGAGCAGAACCTTATAGTGCTTATCTTAAAAAAGGTAGGGCTCCTTATTATATAGAGAGAGCCTAAGCTTATATAAAGCTATAGAGAATTCCTTATACTATAGAAGAGGTATATTCTTTAAGCTATATAGAGCTTTATTAAGCTCTATAACTTTACTAGCCTGCTTAAAGCTATCTAGGAGATAGTAGGTAACTAGCTCTCTATCTAGGTTAATATCTATATTTAGAAATATATTAATAACATTAAATTAGAGTATTTTATAGTTAAACTAGGCTATAATTACCACTACTATATATAAGCTTTAGGCTATAAGTATAGCAGTATAGATTAAGCTAAGAGAGGAGGTGTCTTATATATCCCCTTATATATAGATTTACGCTTTATAGATATTAAGGCAGTTACCTTAGAACTTATAGATATATACCTACTTTAAGGAAAGAGGCTTTAAGTATACCTTAGACTAGTTAATAATATGCTAAGTCCCCTTAGCTATAAGCTTATTAATTTCCTTATTTATAGCCTCTTAAAATATATCTTAGAGCAGCTCTCTTAGCTTTCTAGCTTTAAAATAGTTACTTAGAGGCTTTAAGAGGTCTTCTATAAAGTATATTATCTTCTACTTAGTATTTAGGCACATCTTAGAGTTATCCTGCAAACATACTATAATAGTAGAGTATAGAGTTTTATATCTAAGAGTGCTTTCTATAATAGCTTTATACTAATTAGGTATAAAGGTTATAAAGAAAGCGTTCTAGTAGTTATTTAGTAAGCTCTTTTCTAAATAAAGAGTTATAAAAACTCTTAGATACTACTCTTTAATACTCTATTATATTAGAGGCCTATAGTTAATTTATTAGTATTAATAATAAGCAGGTTAGGAATCTGTTTTAGCTACTAAGGAGGAGTCTTATCTAGATTGCTATAAGCTCTCCTCCTTTATAGGTGCTTAAGTAGCTAGTTCTTAAGCATTTAAAATAGGTAGATATAGGTCTATACTCTTAGTAATAGCATACTATGCTTTAGAGTAGGGCTTTAGTATTATAAGAGGGTTTAAACTTAATCCTAGTATACTTTTAGGATTAGGAATTTATTTAGGAGTAAGCAGTTCTCTCTATATTCTAGCTAGTATGCTTTTAGGCTATATTATAGTAGTAGTATAAGGCACTTCTAAACTATAAGAAGCAGCTAGTATAGAGGACTTAAGCCTGCTAGTAGTTTATTTATTTATTATAAGGTTACTATTTACTTTATTAAGTATCTCTAAAGTCTTAAAGACTATATTAGAGGATTTAATAGGTATTTTAACCTTATTAATAATTATCTAGGCACTCTAGATATCTATAGCCTCCTTCTTATTATCCAGAGAGTAGAATTTTAACTTATTAAAGTATATATTATATGTGATAATAACCTAGTTAAGTATAGGAACCCAGATCCTATATAGGTTATATATCTCTAGTATATATTCTATAAGGTATCTAAGATAGGCCCTAGGGTTAACCTTATAATAGTATCTCCTAATGCCTTTTTCATAACTTCCTTTAAGGGGGTAAGCTCTGTAACTATAGGCATATAAGCCTCTTTAGTATAGATATAGGTTTTAGTATATAGTAAGTATAAAGTCTAGTTACTACTATTAGAAGTGGTTCTGAAACTACTTAAGTTTTATCTAAATAGGGCTTTGCTAGTTATTTATAGTGTGTAGGCTAATATTAAAGATAAAGACTGCTACTCTCTAAGCCTCTAAGATAAGGTACTTAGGTAGATAAGTAGTAGTTAGTATTATAAACACTTTTAGGATAATTTCTAAGCTAGTATGCTCTCTACTATCTATAGGCTCCTTAGTGTTTGCTAGTGGGAGCTTAAGATTAATTCTAAGCTTCTCTGCTTATTATTTATATTAAGTAAAGCCTTATATAGTAATAATAGCATACTTAATATTATAGTGGATCTTATAGATAGTAAGTTTCTACTATCTTTATACCTAGTATTTAAATATCTAGAGTGCTTTAAACACTTTATTATACTCTTTTAAAACTAGGGGAATTCTAAAGAGTTTTCTACTATACTTATCTTTAATAAGGAGTATCTAGATATATAGTTTGCTAAGCTTTTAGTAGTTAAAGAGGTTCTAAGCTATATAGTAGTAGGGATAGAGAGATCTAGCCTTAGATATGCTATATAAAATAACTTACTTAGTATATACTTAAGCATAGAATTTATATTAAATATATAATAGAGTCTTAATCCTCACTTCCTGAGCGTTATATATAAGGCGTTTAAGAGCGCTCTAGCTTAGGTGACTAGCTTAGAGGTACTAAAGTTACATATTATTAAACCTTTTAGCTGTATAGTGATATAAGGGGTGTGTTAGCTTCTGGTTATTTAAGAGGGCTATAATATCTATACTACTTATAGAAATACTTAGATTAGGCAGGCAGGCAGAGATAGGGTTATATTTAAAGAAGACTAGGTTGCTCTTATATAGTAGCTGCTTTATATAAGTAGACTTGCCTAGCTTGCTAAACTATAGAGAGTAGTTATAGCTATTATATTAGATATCTGTCTTAAAGAGGAGTGCTTCTGAGATAATATTAGTGTGTATATTTTTAATAATAGTAATGTTATTTAAGGTTAGAGCGCTCTTTTTACCTATTAAGGTATCTTTAAATATACTCTGGATAACCTAAGTGCCCCTCTTAATAATTAGTATACTTATGCTACTAACTTTAATTACCTTATTATTATATAAGTATATAAAGGTGTTAGGAACTAGCTTTCTCTTATTATTAATAATATAGAGAGCTCTATAATTATCTAGAATAATACTATTAGAGAGAGTATATAGTTCCTTAAAGAATGTAAATACTATAGAATAAACTTAGATTACTTGGCTTTTATCTTTAAGAAGGCTTTAGTTAATAATATAGCAGGAAATATTATTAAGAAGTTGCTCTTTATTACTGGTGCTACTCCTGTTACTACACCCACCCTAGCTGCTGCTGCAGTATCTACTATAGCTATAGTTAGATAAGTGCTAACTACTCTTCTAAGATTTCTTTATAATCCACTCTATATATATAAGGTTATTATAGATATAGCCCTACTATAGGGATATTACTATCTCCTATATATACTGCACTTTATTTTTTAATATCTTATAATCCTTAAAGCTATCTTTTAGTAAGCTTATAAATACCTATTAAATATAGCTATAGTTCTATAAGGTCCACCTATAGTATTATTTATAGGGGCAGCTGGGGATCTTATTAAGCGTTACTGCTAGAAATAAAGCGTCTAAAGTGGTTTATAAGGCTTAAGGTAGATCCTCTGAGTTAGAGTAGCCTATAAGAGTAGTATATACTCTGAGCAATTTATTAAGATCCTTAGTAGTAGCTAGCTTACTATGGATCTTAGCAGTAAGGATAATTCTAAGCTTTTTAAGTAAGAGATAGGGTATTCTAATCTCTTCTACTTAGGTAACTAAATCTAGCTAGTTCTAGGCCTAAGTAGGAGCTATTCTATAGTATACTGCCTTAAAAAAAGCATATCTACTGCAGCTTCCCTTAGCGTTAGTAATATTCTAGCTTACTGCTAGCTTATAGAAATAGTACTACTCTTTATGCTACTTAGCGGGTTAAGTGGTGTGCTTAGCACGCTTTAGAATATCTTTATAATCTCAGTATACTTATTTCTATATACTATTATTAGAGTGGGTAAGTTACTATTTGAGAAGGTAGAGCATATTTTAAAGGTTAATCTAGGACTTATTATTCTTATTATTAAGCTTTATCCCTACTACCTTAAGGTAAACTATATTAATAGTTTAATAGATAAGCACCTAATAGTTATAGTATAAGGCAATCTATAATAAGAGGTTTATACTATTAGTAGAGAGGTACTTAAGTATATTGCTCTACTTATCTTAGATATCCTTATACTTAATAGGGGTTAGTGGGGTTAGCTTTATAAGCTTAGAAGTAGTGAGACCTGCTCTGCTAGTTTATTAGGGAGTATTAGACTCCTTGCTCTTAATAATATTAATAAAGTTATCACACTTAGTGGTCTTATAGAGTGTCTGAGAGGGATTCTCCTTAGCTTTCTGCTTTTAGAGAGCTACTTTATACTTAATAAGATTAGCCTTATACTTAGCCTAGAGGTAGTTATTATACTTATCTATAAACTTCTAAATAGTTAGAGTACTCTTAAAAGTATTAGAAGGCTTCTCAGTATTAGAACTATTAGGATTAAGATACTTCTAAATATCCTTACTCTATGCAGATAAGTATAGGTTAAGGTACCAGCAAGGCTAGTTAGCAGGGCCCTAAAGCTACACTTCTAGAGAGAAGGTTATTAAAGAGTGTGCAGCTATTATTATAAAGTTGCTTTAAAAAGGTTTTAAGTATTATAAGGTTATTTTAAATAGGCAAAAGATAATAGGAGAAAAGCCACTCACCCTTTCCTAAGCTTAGAGAGGTTAGAGGGGTATTTATAAGCTATAGAGCTAGGCTTATAACTATTATAAGCTATAGATAGGGGTGAGGGCAAGTTATAAGGAGCAACTATCTTAGCTATAAATTAGTATATACAGAAAGCACAGTGAAATAGTCTGCAGTGCGCAATTACGTAATCACACGCCACAGCGCACAGCCACTACAGCCTCATAAGGCTGAGAGTGCTATAAACCGCATTATAATAACTATTATATAAGTTTTATATATATAGAATTTAATAAGTTCTATAATAAGGTTATAAATACCTAGTACCGCTCTAATACTACTTTAGTACCTCTTTAGTATTATAAAATTATTTTCTAACTTTATTTTTAAAATTATAATATCTTAGCTACCTCCTTAGAGAGTAAAGAGGATAATAAGAAGGTTAAGAATAAGGAAGATAAAGAGAAAGAGAGTGCTTATACTAAGTAGATTAATATTTTTTAGGAGCACCTCTAGTAAGCTACTAGTTACCTCTAGGTAACTATTATTAGCCTTTAGATATTTTCTTATCTTTCTTACCTTATTAAGAGCCTTTAGGCTATTCTTAAATTAAGATACCTAGCTAGTATACCTTACTTTTATATACTTACTACCTACTTAGTGCTTCTCTCTATATTTATAACTACTAGGTTCTTTAATTAGCTTTATAAGCTTCTTATATATTTATTAAGATATTTTATTAAGGTTTCTATAAATTATTTAATTTACTATAACTCTTTTACTTAATAAGGTACTATTAGTTTTATTTAAGACCTCTATAGGTAACTATATAGTTAACTATATAGATATTATTATTATTATTATTGTTATGAATTAGTATATTTTATAGAAGTATAGCTAAGCTAAAAAAGAGTTCTAACTATATTAAAGCAAACATATTATAGATTTAGTATTTATTATCTATTTATAATTTATAGACTTTTCTACTGTTAATTACCTAGTAAACTCTAAATAGGCCTAGGTATTTATTAAAGACTTTCTATAAAGATTTTTTTATTTAATATATCTTATAGAAAGTAGAATAAGGTCTCTTACTATAAAAATAATAGAGGTTCTCCTTTTATTATAGAACTTACTATAAGTCTTATTAAACTTATATAGTAGCTCTATTACCTCTAGTCTCTAGGTAAGTAAGTCCTAGATTATATTTTATATAGCTAGAATAGATATAGAAGTAGTTTAAGGTTTAATATTATTAAGATCTTAGAGAAGGTAACCTATTAATAACTCTATAGATAACTTTTAGATAGCTTTATAGTAGGTATTATTATAGATAAATTAGGCTATTAAGAGCTATTCTACCTAGTTATCTTATTTAATATTATATAAAGTATGTAGGAAGTGCTTAATATTTTAACTTTATTATTTAGTTTGCTTATTAGTTTAGAGATAAAAGGTAGTACTTAGTTTCCTTTTAATAGCTAGTAAGTAATAAACCTCTACCTAGAACTTATTAGTAAATAGAAACCCTTAGTCTAATATAATAGTTCTTAGGATCTTATAGTTAAGGAATATATATTATCTTAATAGTATTACTAACTTGTTAATAGTAAGTAACTTATAGATAGATATATATAAAGCATATTTTATAAATTAATTAATAATTATAAAGATACTATTATAGAGCTTATTTTATTTTATGGGAGATATAGGTAACTTTATTATAAAGTTAATTAATATTTACTTAAAGAGTTAGTTAGGTACTAGTGGAGATATAAGTTCTCTATATAGAAGGTAGTACCTTAGTTTAGTTTATTAATATATTATAGATATTTTAATATATTTCTTAATATTAAGTTTTTAGAAAATCTAAAAGAATAACTTATAGATTCTTTTAAGGGTCTTAGTAACTTCTAGGTAACCTATAGAGAGTTTATTATAGAATATCCTTAGGATTTCCTTTTAGAGTAGGTAATTATTAAGGATAAATAGGCTATTATTATAGTATAGCAAATCTTAGTTATTTAGTAACTATTAGGTTTTCTGCTATTACTTTTCCTTATTAATATAAAAGGGTTCTTATTATTATATATTCCTAACTTCCTCTTTAACTAAGGGGAAAGGTTCTTTAAGGAGTAGGATTACTAATTAGGTTAATAATTATATCTAGGTATCTATTCTCCTAATAGTTAGGATTAATAAGTTCTTAAACTATTATAAACACCTATAGAGTAATAAGTATTTAGCTTTATTAACCTTAATATTATTTAGAGTATAGTTAGGTTTTAGTAACCTAGCTAGTATTTAATTTTAAAATTAAATATTAATAAGCTTTATAAAAAGCATACTTAGTAATTATTAAGAATCTCCTTATTAACTAGGTAGCAGTGAGATAGGATAGGATAACTGTGGCTACGCAAAAAGAAGGACCCTAACAAAAAGAGTGTGATATGTTATATATATTTAGGGAAAAACTACTCTAAGGGCGCGCGCGCGCGGGGGCATATATATATACACAGGCTTATATAATCCCAGCTTTCCTACTGCGTGCAAGGTGGGTAGCCCCACCACTGCGCCCATTATATATAGACTCAGATATATTAAATAGGCCTGAGCATTCCTTTAAGAGGGTATCTTATCACTATAATTCAGCTATATAGCTAGGAGAGATAGAGAGCTCTTTGCTAATATAAAAATCCCTTTAGTTAACTAATATATTTCTGCTATTACTATAGAATTCTATAATATATCTATTAATATTAGCTTTACCCTATAAAACACTTTATATAGCTAATAAGACTTTAAGAAAAATCCTTTCTTCTCTATATAACCTTCTATATCTAAACCTAGCTAACTCTTACTCCTAGATAATAATATAGGAGACTTTAGAAATAATAATAAGCCTATAATTCCCCCTCTAAGAGATTTACTAGAGTTAGCTTTATCTAATATATTAGATAGTAAACTTAATTATCTAGAATACTAACTTTAAATATAAGTTTTTTAGATACTAAGTTAAAGTATAAGTACTAAATCTTAATTATAAGTTATAATTATAGATATACTATCTTATCCTAAATATTCTAATACTTTAAATAAATATAACTATAATAGAGAAAACTATATCTAATAGAGAGTTAATTAATAGAAATAGATAGAGCAGAATACTTTTAAAGGATTATATTACTATAATTTCTTATACCTACCTTAATAGGAAAAATAGTTTTAGCTATATTAAAGATTAGAGTAAAATAAGAAATATAATAAGAAAGAGGAGGTTATAAGGCTATTATTAAGGTATAGTTTATAATAGAAAATAATAGTACTTAAAAAACCTTCTTAATAGTAAAATTACCTACTAAGAAGAAATTATTAAATAAAAGGTTTTATAAATAGAATTTTATATATTTTTTATATAAGTAGATTTATCTATCTATTAAGACTCTCCTTTATAATATTATAAAGAGTCTTAAGAGAATAATTAGAATAGAATAAGTGGGACTTAGTGATATAATTTTAAAGAGAGCCCTCTTAGTATATAGGTCTATTATAGAAGAACTATAGTTAAGGAGAGAGGAAGAGTATAGAGAAGAGGGGAACTTATTATTCTATTATTATTAATATCTTAATACTTAATTCTTAAGTTTTTTAGGAATTTCTCAGTAAATTTATGCTTATTTTTAGTGATCTCTTTTAATTAGATCTGTAAATTACTTTATATATCTTTTAAGCCTATTTTTATTATTTTAGCCTGTTTATAGGTGGAGTTATGTTATTTGCTATCCTTTCTAGCTCTTATAGCCCCAGCTATTATTAGTAGTAATCTAAGTAGTGAGTAATAAATTAAATAGAATACTATAAGTATAGTAAATAATACTACTACTTTATTATAATATTATAGATAGCTACTAGCTTAGTTTCTAGAATACTATATTATAGTTTAGCCTCTTAAAGCTTATATAATATAAATATAATAAGCTGCTATATATTACCTTCTAGTTAGACTAATATTACTCCTAGTATAAAGTCTAATATATCTATTTTAATTTAGATTTAAAGAGTAGGATTAAAATATTATAGAATAGGGGCTTTTATAAATAGAGTTTATAGTTTATAGAAGGTAACTAGTACTAGAATAGGATAAGTGGAACTTAGCAGTATAATTTCTAAGAGAGCCCTCTTAGTATATAGGTCTATTATAGAAGGATTATAGTTAAGGAGAGAGGAGAAGCAGGGAGGAGAGGAGAACTTATTATTATTATTAATATCTTAATACTTAATTCTTAAGTTGTTTAGGAATTTCTTAGTAAATTTATACTTATTTTTAGTGATCTCTTTTAATTAGATCTGTGAATTATTTTATATATCTTTTAAGCCTAGTTTTATTACTCTAGCCTGTTTATAGGTAGAGTTATATTATTTACTATTCTTTTTAGCCCTTATAGATCTAGCCTTTATTAATAGTGCCTAGAGGTGGATTCTTTCACTCTTTTTAATAGCCTTTAAAGGCTTCTTAAAGAGTAGAGTGCCTTTATTATATCTATATATCCCTGCTATTAATATATATATATATATAACTAATCTACTTTAAATATAATAATATACCTGAAAAATCTATAAATAATAAAGAATAATAATATAATTAATAGCTAATATAGAAAGATAGAGGAAGATATTTATAGATCTATCTTAGTTTATAAGGATAGTAATAGCTATATATTCTCTTAGAATTAAAGTGGAAATAATAAAGACCCTAATATACTTCCTTTTATATACTATTAGTAAGTTTTAGTAAGTATACTCCCTTTTCTCCTCTCTTATATACTTTTAATATTACTATTATTTAATTAGTAAGTTATAGCTAGAGTAGCTAAGATAGCTATATTTAAGACTAATATAGTAATTAGCAGTTTTACTAAGCTAATAAGTATAGTAAGATTAACTAGATTAGTAAATAAATACTAATAAACCCCTTACTAGTATAGCCTTAAGTACTAAGAGTAAAGAATACTAATATTTAAGATATTCTAATATAATAAAGCTATAAAGTCTTCTAAGATAGAAGTATTATTAGAGAGACCCTTTTATATTAAGTAATAAGACTTAGAGTAGATCTATAAAAGCCTAAAGTAGTAAGATTAAGGTTAAGAGACCTTTCTATATTTATTTAGTTTATATTATTTTTCCTTTTTTATTATTTAAAGAAGTTATAATTACCTACTTTATCTTTCTATTTAGAAGATATTATAATAATAAATTCACTTTACTACTTAGAAAGCTTTATTACTTTAACTATATAATAATAGACCTAATATTTACAGATCTATAAGTATTATATTTCCTTCTTATTTAAATAACTTAGATACTAGATCCTCTTTTAATAAGGAAAAGCAGCCTGAGGAAAGGTTTATAGAAACTTTATTTAGTAAGATATAACTATAAACTATAGGATAGCTAGTTTTTAAAGATAGTATAGATAGGTTTATAAACCTCTTTCTAGAAATAGAGGTGATATCCCCTAGTTCTTATTATTTACCTAAGGGGATATATACTAATTAAGATATTATAGTTCTAGCTAACCTTTTAATAAGATACCCTACTATAGCTATAATAACTCCCTACTCTATTAGTATATCTAAGTTTATTAAAACTAATATCTTAGACTTTATTATAGACTATAAGAGCCTTTTTAAGCTTTGCTAGAAAACTAATAAGGATATAAAGAATAAGGTCTATATATATAGCTCTAGTAACTATTAAGATATAGTGCAATCCTATATTAATAAGGTTGAGACCTAGAAGAAAGCTAAGGAGAAACTTCTTTACTAATTTAGATTTATAGACTTAAAGTATTAATAGAATTCTAATAAGGATCTTTAGGATCTAGTTATAGGCTCTTATATTAAGAATAATAACACTTTATAGGTTATAGCATTTATTACTACTATTTACTAGCTTTAATAGAGAGCTATTCTATATAAAGATCTAGAACTTATAGATACTAAACTTATTTATATTACCTATTACTGTTTTTTAGAAAGAGTAATAATAGCTATAGCTTAAAGTCTTAACTACTAACCTACTAAAGTTATTTTAAAGTAATAGGTTATAGTTAAAGATACTCTAATCAAATAGTTTATTACTTAGCAGAAACTTTAGTAACTATTAGGCTTTATTAAACCTAAACTAATAACTATACTTTAAGTTTTAGTAAAGATAATTTTAATAAGGTAGAAGGCTAAGGCTAAGGAACCTTTTATAGTGCAGACTATAAGCTTAATTATTAACTCTCTTATAGAGAACTTTAGGACTCTTAATATTAATAGAGCTAACTATAAAATAGATATTCTAAGCCTTATTAAGAAAGTTACTAGCTAAGGAGATAACACTTTTAACTTAAATACTATAAAAGCTACTAAACCTTATAAATAATAATCTTAGAATAATATATAGACTTAATATTAGTAATAGTAGTATTACTATTTATAAGCTAGTTATAGTAACTACTAAAGTAGCTATTAATAATATTAAGAGTTTAGAAGAGGTAGAGAAAGAGGAGGCTATAGAGGCTTTTTATAAGAGAAACTATAATAATATATATCTTTTTAGGCTTTTAGATACTGCTAGTTTTATAGAGCAGTAATTTATATTATTATTAGCTATATTAAGTACCTTAAAGCTAGCTAGAAGAGAGTCTGCTACTATATAGTATCTTTCTACTTTATTAGCACTCTTAATTTTAATATTTAAGTTAAAGTAGGTATTATTAATAAAGGCTATATAGCTAGGAGGATAGATAGCTAGATAACTTTAAGGTGTATTCTTATTAATAAAGATAGCTTTATAAACTATATAGTAGCTACTAATAGAATAGTAGAGAAATAGTAGCTAAAACTAATAGAAGAGATTATATAAGTTATTAATTATAATAGACTATACTTTAAGTAATCTATTAGCTTTATAGATTAAGAAAAGGATATAATATAGTTATATAACATTATTAATATTATCTTCTTTAGCTTTAAGTCTAGAAACTAGTATATTAATCTAGTTAAGAATATTACTACTATAGAATAGGTAAAGACTAGAAGCTATTACTTAGAACCTTATAATACTTATATTTAATAAGCCTCCTAAATAGCAAACCTACCTATAGTCTAAGATCCTCTAATTTAAATTACTTAGTGAGTTACTAAACTTTATAATAATAAGGAAGATACTAATAATATCATATTATAGAATGCTCTAAAAGAGCTAGTTAAATAATAGAGATAAGAGGAGTAAGATAAGTTTTAGATTTAATATAGTAATTTATAGACTAGCTATATACTTATATTAAAGCTATATAATAAGATAGTAAATAGAAAGGTAGCTATTTCTAAAGACTTTCTTTATTAAAACTAGCTAAACTAGAATAGAACAGTTTAGAATACTACTAAAGCAATAATTAATAAGTATAAGAATAGATATAATTTAAAGGTATAAGAGGTTTTTATTCCTATTAATATTATACTTCTAGCTTAATTTAATAAGATAGAAGTTAGTAATAAGAAGTTATAAGAGTAGATTAATAGAATAATAATAAAAACTATTCTAAAGGCTAAGTAATTTTAGCTACTATTTTAGTAATCTTATCTAAGAATTTATAAACTAAGTAAGTATAGTTTAACTACTATATAATTAATTCTATCTTTAAAATAGGTACTATAATAGAGAAATAAGATTCTATACTTCTTTTACTACTAAGATATATTACTATTTTAGACTTTATTATAACCTATTAGTAGATTATAATTATATTTTATAGCTTTATAAATATACTAATTAAGGGAATTATTAATAGTATCTTAGTAATTAATCTTATTAGTAAAGAATATATTAAGTATCTAGGCTTATAGAGTAATATAGTTAGAACTAATATAGAAATCTATAGAATTACTAATAAGAAGCAGAGAACCTAATTTATAGATATATTTATAGATAATATCTATATTAGAGGTAATATAATTTAAGATATTAGCTTCTTTATCTTTTTAAAGAATATCTATAATAAGAACTTAGTACTAAGAGCTCCTTTTATCTTAAAAACTAAGATAACCTTAGATTATATATAAAACTAGATTATTAAAGTTCTTTAGTTTAGGAATATTAAGATTAATATCCTATTATTATTCTATATAGGAAACTTAACTACTTACTTTCTAGAAATTATTACTAAGATAGACTACTTTCTATCTTTATTAAGTTTGTAGTTACAACGCAGCCCCCTGCAAAAAAGACTACGACAAATTCACCCAGTTTATAGGCACAATTCGGGAAACACTATAGAGGCACTATTAATATACTCTTATATCTTTTATAAAGGAGGGGAAATAGAGGCTATTACTAATAGACCTAATATAGTAGTAGGTTTAGTATTTATAGAAGATAATTAGTAAGTTAATAAAGCTAAAAATAAAAAAGAGTTAGATATAATACTAAATAGTATAAAGGTATATTAAGATATTAAAGTGATTTAATAAGTATTTAAGGGCTTATATAACCTACTAGAGAAAGTTAAGTAATAGATAGAGCTAGATAAGGAAGTTATTACTATTTTTAAAGAATTTAGATTAATTTTTAATAAAATCCTAGAAACTATAATCTAAGAAGAAGTTATCTCTAAGCTTAATAATATCTATAAAGTAATTATAAGTACTAAATATACTAAAAGATATAATAGTTATAGTGCTAACTATTAGTATTATATTTATAGATCTAAAAAAAAAGCAGTAAAGAAGAGAGTACTTAAGAGGAAGTATAAATTAGTATATTAAAAAAAGATTAAAGTTATTATAGCTATAGATACTATCTTTTCTTATTATTACTATATATCTATATAGATAATATCTATATTATTAATAAAAGATATTAATATACTATATAAGATAAAAGATAAGAAGATTTAACTTATTAATAATACTATATTAGATAGTTTAACTCTAAATAGTAATCTAGAGTAGAAGCTAAAGGTATAGGTAAGAGTAGAGAAGAATATAAAGCTAGATCTTAATACCCTATTTACTAATCTAATTATACTAAAGTATTTAAGTATTAAGCTAGAAATAAGACTTATAAAGACCTAGCTAGAGGCTATTTTAGAAACTATTAATTATCTATAATCTAAAGAAAAGAATCTTCTTATAGCTATTTTAATAGTAAGGAAGAAAGCTTTAGCTTAGAAATTTACTTATTATAGCTCTATCTACCCTTCTATTACTCCTCTATAGATAATATAGATAATTCTATATAAGGCGTGGCAAGTAAAAGGAATTCTAATATTAAGAGGGTTAGAATAGAATATTATTATAATTTTAAAGAATAGACTAGAGAAGGAAATCCTAGAGCAGAGTTATATAATATATTAAAATCTATTCTTCCTTATATATAAGAAAGATAGTAAGATAAAACTTATTAACTCTATAATAAAGATAAATATAGTTATAATTTAGGATATAGCACTACCTCTCTCTATAAATAACCTTTTAGAGAATTTTACTATATACTAGTTATTATTCCTTTTAGACTTCTTCTCAGAATATAACTAAGTCTCCTTAGACTCTATAAGTAGAGACTTAACTATATTTATCTTACCTATTAAACTACTATATATATATATTTTATCTTAAGAAGTAATAAATTTAGTTATATAATTTATAAGGGTTATAATTAGAATTCTATATAACTTTATACTTAGTTATTATAAAGCCTTTCTTAATAATATTATTATTAAAGAACTAACTTTATACTATAATAAAGAAGAGATAGAGTCTTATTTAGGGATTTATAGATTTATTTTAGAATATATATAGAATATTAATACAGCTCTAGTTAATTTAAAGCTAGTAAAGTATATAGTAGTAGTAGTTTAGTCTTAATAAGCTTAGAAAGCAGTAATAATTATTAAATATATTTATAGCACTAATAGATATTATCTAGAGAAAGTAAAGATAGTTAAGATCTATAAATAGGTTACTTATACTAACTTAATAGAGTTAAGGGCTTTCTTAGAAATTATAATATTTTATAGATTATAGATAAAGGACTATTTAACTATTATAAAGCTGCTTACTAATTTACTTAAAAAGAATACCTCTTTTTATTAAGAAGAGAAATATAAAATAGTAATAGATATCTTAAAGTTAATACTTATTAAAGCTCTAATTCTTATTACTTTAGATTATAGCTTTAGAGGAGAAGATATATATCTTATAGTTAATATTAGTAATATAGAATAGGCTAGAGTTCTAGACTAATTTATTAATAACTAATATATAGTCTCTTGCTTTAAGAGTAGTACTTAGTTAGAACTAGAACTATTCTATAATACTAGGAAAAAGGAACTATATAGTGTTCTAAAAGCTTTAAAGAGAGTGTATAATTACCTCTATAGAAGATACTTTATTCTAGAAATAGATATCTAGACTTTAGTTATATAACTAAATAGAGTGGCTATAGACCTTCTAGAAGCTTTTATTATTTAATAGATTATATAGATTTAAATATTTAACTTTAAGGTATAATATATCTATAGTATATAGAATATAGTAGTAGATAGCTTCTTATAGAAACCCTAAAGCTCTTTAGATATAATTAAGAAAGAAGTAGAAAGAGAAATTAATTCTTAGATTAATTTATAGATCTTCTTTATTAATATTAAGGCTAGTTCCTCCTTTAATTAAGTATAATAATATAGTAATATATAATAAATAGAGAAGATCCTTATAGAAGATATATAGGAAATTATTAGCAGTATAATAACTATTCTAGATACCCTTTTTAATAATTTATAGGCCTATTTAGTGTGTTCTTAATAAGTTACTTACTATTTAATAATATAAAGGTGCTGTCTAGGGATTTAATCTATTAGATACTATAATTTTAAGGTTAGAGCCCTAGACTACTATATTTAAAACTACCTGCTTTTTACTAGACTAATAAACTAGAAGCTAATACTAAGATAAATTATAGATAACTCTAAATAGAAAAAGAAGCTAATTACTAAAGTCTATAAGAAAAGTAGTTATAGAGGTAAGTAAGCTATAATAAGGAGATTATCTAACTATTATATATAGAGTAATATATATTTAGAAGTTAAAGAGTTTCTAAAGAGTTATTTTAATTACTAAAAGAGGAGAGCTTAATATATAGATAATATAAAAATCTATAGTTTATTAAAGGGATTACTCTTTATAAGGATTTTATTAAATATATAGAAAGTGGGTAAGTAGTACTTTATAGAGGCTTAAAACCTGCTTACTAGATAGCCTAAAGTATACTAGCTTAGATAAGTAACTATTACTGAGATTATAAAGTTTATTTAGGAGGAGGTTATCTATTAATATAAGCTATATAGTGAAATTCTTATTAATAGAGGTCTGGAAAATAAGAGTATTATTATTAAGTTTGATAAAAGATATAGTATAAGGAGGAAAGTAGTATTAGCTTATAATCTAAGAGCTAATAGGGTAATTAAGACTAGTTATTAGCCTATTACTTATTCTTTATTAATATAAACTAAAAGAAGAAAGAATATTAATTTATAACTATATTTACTTACTACTCTATTTATAGATAAATTAAGTATTTATACTTTAACTAGCTTTAGCCCTTTCTATCTTTTATATAGATTTAAATCTATTATACCTATTAAAACCCTAATACTAACTTAGAGAGTTCTTAATTAGAATTTAGTAACTATATAGGAGGAGGAGGTTTAGATATATCTATAAGTCTTTCTATAACTTAATAAAGATAAAAAGCAAGCTAAAAAGATAATTAAGAGTTAATATAAGAAAGTTCTAGAATATAGTAATAATTAATATAAGTAAATAATAAGAAAAGAGAGGCTAGAAGTAGGTAATCTAGTTCTAGTATTTAATATTAAGGAATCTATTAATAAATCTTCTATTAAGAAGCTTAACTACTAATAGTAAAGCCTCTTTTATATCTTATTATATATCCCTAACACTCTATTATATTAACTAGTAATATTAATAGGAAAAGAGATTATAAATAGGATATTTAGCAGAGATTAACTTTAGAAATTTATTTAAGCACCTAAAGAATATTAAGAACTAAGTAATATAGATATTTATAGATCTAATTTAGAGAGAAACCTAGTAAAAGTCTTTTTAATACTAGGAAATAAAGAGTATAATAACTATATACTAAAAGAAGAAGATAAAGAACTAATAGTATCTAGAGAGATAATTAGAAATAAAGAGGAGGATATATTATAATTTATAGTAAAATTAAAATAGTATCTAAAAAACTTAGAAATGGTAATTAAAATATTAAAGGCTAAATAGTAACTAATAGTAGAAATTCTATAAATATTAAAAGAGAAAGAGAGGGAGTATATTAAGATAGAGAATCTAAAAAACTTATAATCTTTCTTTTATTCTTAAATATTTAGTTTAATGATTTATAAACCTATTTATACTTATTTATAGAGTCTTCTTTTTTTTATCTCTTATATTTTAGAAATTAAAGATTTTAGAGATAATATTCCTAAATTTTAGAAATAAAAATAAGAGATAATATTAACTTATTAAAGTATATTACTCTATTAATAACTATCTTTTAATATAATAGCAATCTATCTACTAATAACTTTAATATCTATACTAAGTATAAGATATTAAAGATCTATAGCTTCTTAATAATAATACTAAAACCCCTCTATAAATATAGCTATTACTAAACTAAGTAAATAAAAGGACTAATAGTTTAAGGATAGATAGAAGAGAAGAAAAGAGAAAAAAGTATTAAAGTATAGTTACTAACTTATAAAAAGAACACTAATATCTAAATAACTAGAAATATAGTAATAAAGCTATTAATACTAAAAGTAGCTATATAATACTATTATTAATAAGAAAAAGAAGGATATTTATAAAGGAGATCCTATTAATTTTATACTTAGATAGAGTTTAAAGTTAGTTTTATAGACCTATTTAGAGAATATTTTCTTTATATTCTTATTACTACTTAATAATATTTTTATTATTTCTTCTCTTTTTCTCTATTCTATAAAGATATATTTAGTTACTTTATCTTTCCTTTCTTAATCTATAATATAAAGCTCTAAGTAGTTAGTAATCTCTATAAAGTTAAAGTCTAGAGATAGCTTTAATATAAAAGAGTACTAAAAGTAAATAACCCTAGCTTCTAGATAATACTCTTAAGCTTATTCAGAATAAAGAGTATTTTAAAGGATTAAAAAGTTAAATTTAGATATAGCTAATATAGTAGTATTAGCTAGAATTTAAAACTATATAATTATTATAATACTATTAAATTCTCTACTTTTTTGATTTTATTATTATACTTAATTCTATATCTATAGTATTTATAAATACTTAGATTATTATAAGAGTAATTCTCTTAGGTTTTATAGAAGAAGTAGTTAGTATAAGAAGTATCTAATATAGAAATATATTTACAATATAGTTTATAGATAAAAACGCTAGTTATAGAGTTCCTTATAGTATAGATATGCTCCTATATTAGATATAGAGTACTATATTATAACTATCTTAGAATTAGATAAATAAGCTATAAGTAGCTACTATATACTAAAAAACCTTTATCTACTATAAGCTAGAAAAAAAGATAGTAGAGATATAAATAAAGACTTAATAGTAAAAGTTACTAGCTCTCTTAGTTATCTTAAATATTTAATTAAAGTCTTATTTACTAAGATAAACTTTCTAGAAGGCTAGTCTTATTATATTAATAGTCTTATTAAAAAATATCTATAAGATAAAGGCTACTTCTAAATATTTCTTACTAGAAATATTAAGTTAAAGCTAAGTAAGACTTATAATAGCCTAAAAAGATAATAGATATTAGTTAAGTAATAAGAAGTATAAGAAAAAGTAGATTACCTAAAGCTAGTTATTAGAGTACTAGATAAGGAGAGATATATTATTCTGCTTTATCTAAGATATAGAAATATTAAAACTAAGTATCTAGATAATAGCTTTTAGAGAAAGATAATAAATATAAGGCTAATTAGTGTTCTTAATACTTAATATAAGAAAGTTATAGTTAGCTATAGTAAGAGGAAGTAATTTAGAGATATAAAAAGAAGAATTTAGAAAAGTTAAGTTAAGATTAAGAAATAGAGGGGAAGATAACTATTAGAGAAAGAGAAGTTAATATTAGAAAATAGAGGAGGATATTTACCTAGTTTTATAACTAAATCTCTTACTTTAATAGCTGCTAATAACTACTATTTCCTTTATTCTTTTTCTATAAATAGCTACTCTAATTTATTATTAAATATATTATTAGATTTTTTATTTTAAGTTTACTTTATCTTTATTAGAGCTAAGGAAGCTAAGAGAGAAAGAAGTTAATTATTCCTTTTATCAAATACTAATAAATTACTAATATTTTAAAGTAATTAGTAGATATAAGAGGGTATTATTAACCTTTCTAGTCTCCTAGATCTTCTTTTTTTTATCTATATTTATATATATTATCTAATCTATTCTCTTAGATAGGAGATATTTAATATTAACTACTATACTATAATATTTTAGATTTTATAATTACCCTTAACTAATCTATCTATTTAGTTTATAAATTACTTACTTTTTCCTCCTACTAGCTTTCTTTCTAAAAATATTATAATAAAGAAGATTATTTTTAATAATAGTAATACTCTAGATACCTATATTTAGGAGCTGAGATTCTTAAAGCTTCTTATCTTTAATATTAAATAACTAATAGATTCTATACTTAATAAACTAAGTAAGAGCTATTTCTAGACATAGAGCTAGATTATTAAAGATATATTAGGCTTTAGACCTATAGGGAAACTAAGATATTCGCTACTAATAATTAAATATAAGACTCTACCTCTAAAATACTAAGATATAACTAGCTAGATATATCTCTCTAATTTACTAATAAAATATATACTTATTAAATACTAGAGGAAAACTCTAGATATAGTATAGAAGTTATTTCCTCCTTCTAAACTATAATATATTATTACTAGCCTATATAATACTATTAGAATATTAAAGACTAAGACTCTAATATACTCTATAAATATTATAGTAATTATATATTACTTTATAAAACCTATTAAAGCTAGATAACCCTTTTAGTACTATATAATTAGAGATATAGAAGATAACTTTAATAATAGAAGTCTAAGAGATAGTATAACTACCTAGCTTAAGAAGGAAGCTTTAGATATACTATTTATTTATCTATAAGTATCTAAATTAAATAGATTAGTTTTTTTTAGAGCTGCTAATTAACTTATATAATAGATAAAACTGGTTTTATAATAATTAGTAGTTAGAAAAGAGAGTAGATAAAAAACTATAAACTCTAATATATATTATAACTAGAGTCTTATCTAGAGCTCTAGCTATTATAACTAAAGTCTTATTAAGATAACTATACCTAATTAACCTTTACTATACTAAATCTCTATTATAAGCTTCTAGCCTATATTTAGTTAACTAGTTTAGATCCTTTATATAATTTAGAAGCCTAATACTACTAAAATAGCCTCTATAAATAAGAAAAAGAACCTAGATTAACTAACTATTAGTAACTTTTATAAATAAAGGGCTATTTAAAAGGTATTAGGTCTTTTTAAAGCTAGATAGAACTATTTAAAACTAGGTCTTTAAAGATAGAAAGAGGATACTAAAGTAAATAGTACTAGAAGTAATAAAAGACTAAAAGGATAAGTATATTTTATAATTTATAGATCTAAAGCTCTTCTTATCTAATAGAATAAGTCTTAACCTATCTAGACCTAAGAATATTTATTTATAGATCTAACCTACTAGTATACTTAATACTAAGGCCTTAAGAAGTAATAAAGAATTATTAGAGTACCTAACTATTTAAAATATAGTAATAAGAGATAAGATTAAGAAGTATAAAAGGGTAAATAATTAATAGTAACTAATTAATTTATTAAAGTATTATAATTATTCTAGATTTATAAAACTATTAATATTACTATACCTTACCCCCTTTTTAGTAGGATAAGTTATCTTTAAATTCTATAATAACTTAGTAGTTTTTAACTATATAAGACTTACTAACTCTATACTAAATAATAATTAACTTATTCTAGTAGTTTCTTAGTATATATAAAATAACTAGTAGTTAGTAAATTACTTAATAACTAGATATAGGTGAGGATTAGTTATTAATAATATAGAGAAGGTGGAATATCCTTCTAATCTCTATAATATATAAGGGATATTAATAAAATAAGAGAACTTAAATAACTCTAAAGTTATAAGCCTCTTTAGGCTTATAATTAGAGGGTTTCTGCTTTCTATCTATATCCTACCTTAAGAGCTATCTTAGATATTTAAAATAGAGATTATAGTAAATATAGTTAGTATAATAAGGGGAGATATAAATAACCTTTAAAATACTATAGCTGCCTTTTTATTACTTAATTATAGTATTAGTTATTAACTAATAATTATTATAGACTAAGTAAATAGTAATTACTTTTACTAGAACTCTATATAGGATTTAAAAAGTAATTAATAATTTATAGATACTATAAATAATCTTAATAGATAGTATTATAAGATAGAGGCTCTAGTATATCTTAGAATAATCCTATTAACTAGTTATTATATAGTTAATTTAACCTAATAAAGAGATAGGTTTATATATAAACTTAGATATATTAAATAGGTCTAAGTATTTCTTTAACAGGGTGTTTTATTACTATAATTTAGCTATATAGCTAGCAGAGATAATAAGCTCTTTACAAATATAGAAATCCCTTTAGTTAACTAATATATTTCTGCTATTACTATAGAATCCTATAATATACCTATTAATATTAGCTTTACTCTATAAGATACTCTATATAGTTAATAAGACTTTAAGATAAATCCTTTCTTCTCTATATAACTCTCTATACCTAAACCTAGCTAACTCTCACTCCTAGATAATAATATAGAAGGCTTTAAAGATAATAATAAGTTTATAATTTCCCCTCTAAGAGATTTACTAGAGTTAGCTTTATTTAATATATTAGATAGTAAACTTAATTATCTAGAATGCTAACTTTAAATATAAGTTTTTTAGATATTAAATTAAAGTATAAGTGCTAAATCTTAATTATAAGTTATAATTATAGATATACTATCTTATCTTAAATATTCTAATATTTTAGATATATATAACTATAATAGAGAAGACTATATCTAATAGAGAGTTAATTAATAGAAATAAATAGACTAGAACACTCTTAAAGGGTTATATTACTATAATTTCTTATACCTATCTTAGTAGGGAGGATAGTTTTAGCTATATTAGAGATTAGAATAGGATAAGAAATATAATAAGAAAGAGGAGGTTATAAGGCTATTATTAAGGTATAGTTTATAATAGAAAATAATAGTACCTAAAGAACCTTCTTAATAGTAAAATTACTTACTAAGAAGAAATTATTAAATAAAAGGGTCTATAAATAGAATTTTATATATTTTTAATATAAGTAGATTTATTTATCTATTAAGACTCTTCTTTATAATATTATAAAGAGTTTTAAGGAGATAATTAGAATAGAATAAGTGGGACTTAGTAGTATAATTTCTAAGAGAGCCCTCTTAGTATATAGGTTTATTATAAATAGACTATAGTTAAGGAGAGAGGAGAAGTAGAGAGAGAAGGAGGACTTATTATTATTATTAATACCTTAATACTTAATTCTTAAGCTTTTTAGGAATTTCTCAGTAAATTTATGCTTATTTTTAGTGACCTCTTTTAATTAGATCTATAAATTATTTTATATATTCTTTAAGCCTAGTTTTATTACTCTAGCCTATTTGTGGGTGGAGTTATATTATTTACTGTCTTTTCTAGTTCTTATAGATCTAGCCTTTATTAGTACTTTATAGGTTATAACTAGGTAACTCTATATAGTATTTATAAGCTAGTTAGTTAAAGAGCTATAGACTTTTAAATAGTTCTTAATAAATTCTTTACAGAATTTTATAAATCTTAGGAATTATTAAATCTCTTTAATATTAATAAGTATTAGCTACTTAGTTATTACTTAAACTCTATTTTATTTTATAGTAATACTTTTTAATAATACTATAAACCTTAGAAAATTAATCTCTTGCTTATAAAACTTTTATAGAGGCTATTTACTTCTAACTAGGTAAGTACCTACTCTATAATATCTATATAAAAATTTATATTATTAGTAGAAATTTGAATATTATCTAAATATATAATATAAATAATATTAATAAGTCCTAAAAGCACTTTATTAATAAATATCTAGAAAGTAGTAAGTATATTAATAAGTCTAAATAGTATAATATAGTCTTTATAGTATCTATAATAAGTATAGAAAGCTATCTTCTATTTATTAGCCTCTTTAATCCTCACTTAATAATAACTATCTTTAAGGTTAAACTTAGTAAATTATTTTATTAATAATAGTTAGTCTAAGATCTTATTAATTAGGAAGAGAGGGGCTTAGTTCTTAATAGTTATCTAGTTAAGCCCTTAGTAGTTAATATATAGCTATAACTTTCCCCCTTTCTTAGGAATAAAGAGAATTAGGGCTCCTACTAAGCTTATTAATAAGTAGATCTAGCCTTTTTAGAGAGCTTTTTTAATATACTTCCTTAATTTCTATAACTCCTTCTTAGCTAGTAAGTAGATAGGTCTTAATAGGGGTTTTATTCTAGGTTCTAGGTTAATAAAGTAACTTTTAGTAGTTCTAAAGTTTAGTATAGTTTCTACTAGGTTAATATTAAATATATTTATAAAGTTATAGTATTCTAGAGAGATCTTATTTCTTAGATCTTTAGGAGTAGTTCCTAGTTAGTTTTTACTAGTAGTCTCTAGTTAGGTATTAGATAAATATATTATTAATATCTTTTAGGGTATTATAATAAGTATTACTTTTATGTTATTTTATATATAGCTTAATTCTTATACTATAGTAATAAGTTAAATACTTTTCTTAGTTAGGGAAAAGGTCTAGCCTAACTCTCCCTAATTAAGGTTAGGTCTCTTAGCTAAATACTAGAGTAGTCCTAAGATAGTATTATAGCTATCTCCTTTACTAACCCTAGAATTATATAATACTATTTATTATATATATACTATATTACTTATATTTATTACTAATTTATATATACTATAATTAGAACCTTTTAAATTCTATATTCCCTTAAGAAGTAGTAGCTTAGTAAGGTCTAGTTAGGTTATAGCTATTAGTTTCTAATTAATAATATTCTTATTAGCCCTACTATTAAGAAGTATAGTTCCTATCTTCTAGCTACCTATAACATAAACTTATATAATTACCTTAATATAAAGTAGCTATACTATATCCTATTAAATTATATAGGTAGTTACCTAGTTATTATCTAGTAGTCATTTACTTAGGTAAGATCTATTCTTATATTAGGGGTAGCTATATTTCTTATAATAAGGATATCTTAGTAAAATATATCTGTTTTTCCTATAGCTATAGCAGATAGTTTTCTTTCTAAAATCTTAGAGAGTATGCTTAGGTTATTCCTAGTAGGCTTTAGTTAGCTCCTAGTTAGATTTGCTTTATTTCCCTTAGATAGTATTATTAAATTTTAAACTTCTAGAGTTATAGTACTAACTTATATTCTAAGTTTCCTATTATTATATCCTTAGGTTAGGTTCTTAGTTCCTTACTATTACTTTATAGAATTATATATTAACTATAAGCTTAGTATTTCTTACTCTAGTATTAAGGTTAAGTTATGATAATAATAATCTATTTACTATAATATAGTGCTAAAGTTTAAAATCTAATTATATTACTATATTAGCTACCTAGATCTCCTCTAGTTATTAATATAGGCCCTCTACCTTAATACCTTTATAATAATTAATAAAGCTTTAATAAAACTATTCTAGGTATTAGTAAGCTTATTTAAGTTAGGTTTAAGTACTAAGGGTTCTAGATCTCTTATTAATAATACTATAGACTAACTAGTCCTTTATAACTACTTAAGTAATATTCTCTACCTTATTTTTATATTTTATTAAGAGGTAGGAAGTCTATTATATAGCCTCTAAGCTCTCTAAGGACTTCGTAATATATAGTACCTATTCTAGATCTATAGTAATTTTATTTATTAAAAACTATATATTAAGGTTAAATATAAATTAATTATAGTTTATCTAAATACCTCCTTTATATTTAGGAGTAGGGAGGTGTTTTCCCCAAAGCTTAGATTAATACTTTTTTAACTTAGAGTTACTATAAACTAAGTAGTAAATAGCTATAGAGTTAGCTAAAACTAAAAGTTAACTAGCTCTTAAAGCCTCTAGATATTCCTATTTATATTTTAATTAGGTCTTCTTTTCCTCCTCCTTAAGAAATCAATCTAATTTAGCCTTAATTAGCTAATTAACTAGTAGTTTACTAATACTCTACTAGCTATTCTACTTAGTACGCATTTTATCCTAAGGTATCTTATTCTATATTTAACTATTTAGGAGATTCTATCTAGTGGGAGAGCTCCTAGATAATAGATTTAACTCTCTAGTAAGTCTATAGATAGGTATTATATTATTATATATTATACTACTTTAATAAGCTATATCTCTATTAATATAAATAGAGAGAAGAATATATTATAAGTATATAGTATAGAGTGAGGAAGTTAGTATAGTTAGGTATAACTAAGGTTAAATATTCTTCTCTAGCCCCCCCTAGAATCTAAGGGGGAGGCTAGAGCTAATCTAGATAGTACTTAGTAAGTACTTAGTATCTCTCTGCTATTAGAGGCGTTTATTAAACTACCCTAACTAGTTAGCTAAGCTTCCTTATAGAGGCTTAATCCTTATTCTTAGCCTTAACTTTATTCTAGCTTATAATAATAAGTTAATAGATATTATTATTAAACTGCAAAGTTAAGAATTATAAAGCTATAGATAGATATATATAAGTATAGCTTTAGTTAGGAGAGGATTATATAACTAAAGGCTATATATATTATTAGGAGGCGCAGAGTTAGAAGGTTTATTACAAAGTAGGTAAAATCACTATATAGTAGCTAGAGGCTATTAATACTACTTAAATAATAGGGATAAGAGATAATAGATAAATAAAGGATAAATAAGTATTATAATAAGCTAATATAAAAAGAGTTTTATTATAGGATTATCTATTCTAATATAACTACTCTACTTAAGTTAAGATATATCCTCTATATATTTATACTATTATTATTTAGAACTACTAAAAACCAATAATATCTATACTTATATATACTAGATATTATATAATGTTTATTTAAAATACTTAAGTTATATACTATTAAATAAGCACTATTATTAACTTTATAATTATTAATAAGGAATTATTAATAAGGAATTATTCTTAATCTAGAATAATAACCCATACCTCAATAAGACCTCTATCTAATACTACTAGTAACTTTATACTAAAATAATATATTACTTAGTATATAATATCTAACCTACTAATAGAGATATTTAATAATACTAAAACGCTATAATAACTTATAGTATAATTAATAATATTACTAAGGCCTACCTAAGGCTAAAATCACCCTAATAAAGTGATATAAAGTAAGAATATCTATCCCTCTAGACCTTAAATATTAATTTCCTTTTTTATATAATTTATAGATAAAGGTATAGCTTAAGAATTATTATCTATAATAAGTATAATAATACTATAGTAAGTAGCTATAACTATTACTAAACAATCTATAATATCCTTACTATTACCACTAAATTTAGTATTCTAAAGAAAATAATAAAAGAAGATAATAGTAAGAAATAGTAATTCTACTTTATAGATCTATAAAGGTTATAATAAAAACTAGAGATATAACTCTTTACTTTAACTATACTAGAATAAGTAACCAGAAAGCTAGCTATTTAACACTAAATAGGACAGACTTATACTTTAGTAAAAGCTTTAACTAGAGCTATTATACTAGCCAAAAACCCTTATTATAGCTATTATATAATTACATTTATATATTATTATTAACTATTATAGTAACTCCTTTAATACCTAGCTAGTTAATATTACTATTAAACCTCTTTTTTATTATTACTATTACGCTAATACTATAACCCATAAAGCGGGAGGATATATACTATAGTTAATAGATATATATAAAGTTATATAACCTATTATAGAGCATATATATATAGTTTAATACTACTATCTATATAGTTACTTAAACCTTTAAATAGATATATATTAACTTATAGGTTTTTAATATATATATATAAAGGAAGCCCTAAGTTCTATATAACCTATAACCTAGCATAAATCTAATACTAATTAGTAATTAACCTTATATATTATACTACTTAACTTATATAGATTAGTAAGATCTTACTTAAAGAGGCAAAGTAACTAATCCTATACCAAATATCATAATCTAGTATCTATAAGGAACATACTTTTATACTACTTAGATTATTAGGGTAAGTAAAATAGATTTACCTATAAGTATACCTATCTTGAAGACCTTTATATACTTTTTTATCTATTATATAATAATAACTATACTGATATAACAAATTATCTATTCATACTACTTATAAAAAGTAATAAATAAATAAGAGATCTATAAATATTATAATAAGCTAAAATTATATATCCTAATAGAATTACTATATTTAAACCTAAGATCTACCCTCTCTATATCTACTCTAATAAACTGGGTGAATTTGTTATAGTCTTTTTTGTGGTGGGGCTGCGTTGTAACTATAAACTTAATATCCTATCAGATTATAGAGTCCGGAACGCGCAGTGCAAGTCGGGCGTAATATTAGTCCGGCTCTGCACGCAGGCCTGAAGCAGCCTGGGCATGCTAACTGCAACCAGGGTATACACAGGAAAAAGGGGTTAGAATACACCTAAATAAGAGTAAATATATAGATTTTATATATATACTATAGGATTATAAATATATATATAATTACACCTAATTTGATAATTAATAGTTTGATATATGCTATATTACTATAAATACTACTCTAAAACTTTACTTATAAGATAATACTACTATAACTAACTTTTAGCTATATAGATATAGTAACTAGATTTTCTAGATTAACCTCCTATATATAAAGATATCTAGCCTTAAGCTATAGGATAGTATTAACCTATATATTACTATTCTAAATATAGATAGTATACTTTAAAGCTACTTTAGAGGTAAGGTTATAGAGCTAACTATTCTAGATATCTCTAACTACTCTATAGATACTATAGTAAATAGTATAGTAGTTATACTATTAAGTAATAATATAACTACTATATATATTAATATAATTATAGATCTATTTAAGGTAAATTATAAGTTATACTAGGTATTAATAAAGGCTGGGGCTATGAGGGCTAGAAAGGATAGCAAACAACACAACTCCACCCATAAACAGGCTAGAATAATAAAAATATGCTTAAAAGATATATAAAGTAATTTGCAGATCTAATTAAAAGAGATCACTAAAATTAAGCATAAATTTGCTGAGAAATTCCTGAAAAACTTAAGAATTAAGTATTAAGGTATTAATTATAATAATATTAAGTTCTCCTCCCCTCTATGCTCTTCCTCTCTTGTTAACTATAGTCCTTCTATAATAGATCTATATGCTGAGAGGGCTCTCTTAGAAACTGCACCGCTAAATCCCACTTATCCCATCCCAGTATATTAAGTGGATTATATATTTAGAGATAATTGCTATAAAGTATATAAGAAGCAATAATATATACTCTAAGACTAGATCTATAATACTATCTACCTAGATCTTCTATACCTATACTATATTATAGATAAGGATATTAACTACTAGATATATATACTCTATAAGAGTATTAGTATTAATACTTATAAGTATAAGGCTATAGCTAGAAGTAGTTATACTATAACCCTAGACCTCTTAGTATATAAGAAGCTACTTATAAAGCATAATATAGAGGAATAGCTTATAAAGTGGGAGAAGGCTATTACTAAAGTGCAGGGTAGCAGCCTTATATAAGTAAAGGAGCCTAACTAGTAGTTTATAGACTTTATAATAGCTCTTAGTAATAGAAGTTTAGATACCTAGATCTATATATACTAAATAATAGTATAATTATATATAAATACTAGCTCCCTTACTATAGGAGATATACTAAAAGATATCTAAGTTACCCTTAATATATTTAAAATAGCTAACCTATATACTAAAATAAGTTAGGGAGCGCAGAGCCCTACTATACTAGTAGATAATAAGAATACTATATCTGAAAATAACTTAGAAGTGTCTAAGAAGCAAAAACCTACTATATACTAAGTATATAGAGGAGAGCAATCTATAATACCTAAAGGCTATAAAAGAGTATCTATAACTATATAAATAACTAATAAAAAGGGCCTCTACTTAGCCTGCTATAGCTACTACCCCTTAGCTAAGTGCTAGATTATATTTAAAGAACTATATCTAGAATACTTTTAGAGAAGTAAATCCCTCTACTACTTAGTAGAGGAGCATATTAATAATAATAAGAAGCTTATAAAGGATATTTATAAGCTTAAACTAAGTAGTAAATAGTATATAGAGAATAAATAACTATATAGCTGCTATAGAGGGACCCTTAAGTCTGCGTTTTATATATAGCTAAATAACTACTAACTCTATAACTCTGCTATCCTAGATTTTAGAGTAATAATATATATATTTAATAATATCTTATAGTTTACTATACTTATAGAAGTAGCTCCTAGTAACTTCCTATAAGTAGGTATATACTAGGTTTCTATTAAGGGATATAGTATAGTTAATATTAAAATAAAGGAGTATAGTAGAAATATAATATACCTATAACTATATAATATAGTGCTCTGCTATAGGTTTATAAGTAACCTTATATTACTTAGAAAGCTATACTAGTATAGTATTTAGTGGGATATAAGCCTATAAAATAACTATCTTTAAAGATTAAATTATATCTATCTCTATATATTAGATAAGAGGTATTACTAGTAGGTCTTTAAGTATAGGGAGACCTTAGAGAGTACTCTGCTATAAAGCAAAAGGGATAAGACAGATACTATATTTCTTATAAATGCTTAGTAACCCCTAACTAAGCGCTATATATATATATATAATATAATAATAAAGTAATAACCTATTTATAGTAGTATTATAATATAGTACTAGTATCTTAGATATCTAGGCCTAGAAGCTATTTAATACCTCTTAATAGTATAAGAGAAGTCTGCCTTATCTAAGAGGGTAAGCCTATTATAATAATTAACTATAATATCTATAGTATAGGTAAAGTCTAACACTAAGTATAATAAGCTCTATAAGAGTCTATTAAGTGTACAGAGCTAGGTAAGCATATTACCCTGGACTTCTATAACTATAATAAAGGCTATAAATAGTATTACTTAGCACTACTTATAATAGATTAGTCTATAATATATATCTAAAACTTCTATCTTATATAATAAGGTATAGATAAGCTCCTTATAGTAATTAAGAACTACTTAATAATACTCTTAATATAGTATAGAGTATATATAAAGGTAATTAAAACAGACCTTAAGCTTATAAAGTATCTATTATTATTGCTGCTATTAAGGTATAAGGTATCTGCCTTAAGCCCTCTACTACTAATATCTAAGTATATAATAGCAGAGCAGAATAAGTTAGTGCTATAATTAAGGAGTATATAAGAGCTATAGTAATAGATATAAAGCTACTAGATATACTATAGCCTGAGATAATAAAGTTATCTACCTATCTATATAACTATATATTAATAGTAGTAAGAGGCTAGTAAACACTCTATAAGCTATTCTATAAGCACTTCTAGGTAAGTAAGTCTGCTAATTATATATACCCTAACCTCTTATATCCTTATACCTATAGCTATAAGATATTTACTATAATAAAGGAAGCTTAACTTAAGTAATAACGCTATAAGAGGCTTATACTATATATATTTATTAGCTTTCTAGTAGGCTATACGTCTAGTAACTCCTTTTATATATAGAACCTGCTATATATAGAAGCATTTACTATATATAATATAATATTTAATAAGAAGAAGTTTTTTAATAGTAACTTAAAGGGGCTTATTAAAGAGTTCTAGTATATAAACCTTGCTATAATATAAGAGCAGATTAACTAGCTAATTAGTAAGAGCTATATATAAGCTGCTCTATAAGATACTAATAAGGAGATTAATAAGATAGTTAAGTATAATAACTATACTAATAAGTATATAGAAGATCTAGAAGCTATAATACTAAAGAATATAGATATAGCTATATTATTACTACTATAAAGCCTAGCACCCCTAGCTGCTACTACTATACTAGAAATAAATAATACTCCTACCTATATAAATGCTTATTTTAAACTAATAACCCCTCTAGAAACCCTACTAATAGCGTTTTTTATAGCTTTATAGAGTGCACTTATAAGTATAAGGGGGTATAGAAAAAGGCATAACTACCCTTTAAAATATATAAATAAAAATAGATAATATAAATTACTATTACTCTAGCACTACTATATACTATAGATCTTATTTAAAGCTATCTTTCTAGCAGGCTATATATAGCTATACTAGAAGTATAAAACTATATAATTAGAAGATAGCTCTATAACCTAGAGTATCTAGACTAATTACCTACTAAGTATATATATAGAGTGGAATATCTCTAAAACTTTAATAGGAGTAGGTTATATCCTTAAAGTAGCTATAAATAAGATAGATCTATAATAGTAAGTATCTACTATAACTAAAGAATAAAGGCTAGAAAATATAGAGTATTATAGAAGTGCTATAATATATAGTAGCTTAAATAAATTAAATAAAATAGTTACTCTATTAGATTACTCCTAGTCTAAGTTACCTCCTCTATCTATATCTTATAATTAGCTAGTACTATATAATAGGTTTATAAAACTATATCTATTTATAAAGAAATTTCTAAAAGCTAAGAAATCTTACCTAAAGAAATATAAAATATTATAGTTCTAGTATAAAGTAGTAAAGTGGGAGGCTTATAGTTACTAAGTGCTCAGCTGCTACTAGGTTTATATATATAAACTTAATAAATATAGATAGTTAGTAAAGCTTAAAGTAAGACTTATAATCTGAAATAACTAATAAGTAAAAGATATATAGAATATATATATAGTAATACTTATAGATATATCTTTCTATATACTAATAGCTATAGCTACTTATTTTAATATAGAGCTATTATAATATAATACTATAAATATATTTATATATATATCTATTAATAAAATAGTATTTATAAGTATACTACTAGGCTACTACTATAGTAATAAGGTTTTATATCTATAAAAGGTGCTTTATAAACTATACTACTTACTACTATTTTAGTAAAAGCACTTAGAGGCTAGCTTTGCTATACTTAACTTTAAATAGGTAGCTAGTAAGAACTGCTACTAGTAGTATAGGTAAGTAATATTCTTTTTCTATATAGATAATTATATATTAGTATTCTCTTATAAGTATACTAAAAGTATAAAGGAGGCTATAAATACTTTCTAGAAGTGCTACTACTTTAAAGATAGTTAGAACCTATAATAGTTTCTTAGAATTAAAGTGCTGTATAATAGAACTATATATAAGCTATAGCTATTATAGTTAGTATTTACAGATAAGATATAGAAGCTGCTTAAGCAGTATACTATAAGCCTTAATATAGATAACTAAGTGTATATACCTATAATAAAAGATAAATTAGAACTATATAAAGGGAAAGCAGCTCTATAGGAGATTAACTACTACTAATACTATATTAGAATAATCCTATATATAGCAGTTATAATATAGCCTAATATAGTATTTACTATAAGCTACTTTATAAGGTTTAATAATAACCCAGGCTCTATATAGCACTATATAGCTAATTAAGTTCTCTAATACCTCTACTAAATATAATATCTCTATCTTAAATATAGCACTAAGCCTAGTAGACTAGATAATATACTTAAAGTTACTTTAAATACTAGCTTTATAGATAATATAGTTAACTAAAAGAGCTTATAAGTGCTTATAATAAAGCTATTTAGAGGTATAATTATATAAAAGGTAAATAAGCAGATAATAGTTATAATATTAATAACTAAGATAGAGCTACTTATACTATTCTAAGTAGTATATAAAGCCCTCTTTATAAGTTAGCTAATAACTGCTTCATAAATCTAACTTCTAAGCAATACTACTATTAAAGCTGCTTTTACTATACCTATATAATATTAATAATAATTTAAATCTAGTATAATAATTAATAAACTATTTAGCTAGTTAATATAGAGCTTATTTAGTTATAAATAAGGCTATAATATATTAATATTCATAACTACTAGCTATAGCAGGAGATTATAGAAGGATATATAGTAGTTAGTTATACTCTATTAGCAAAGATAATAGCAGATAGACTTATAAAGGTACTTATACTTCCTTAATTTAAAGTATTTTATAGTTAGCTATAAATAAGTAACTAATATATATAACTAGAAGCAAACTATATATAGAATCTAGAAGAAGAAGATAATATAAAGCATATAAAGGTAATAGAAACCTATATTTAGGATAAGATAGACTCTAATAGAGTTTAGAAATAGCCTTATAAAGCTAGTAATCTCTAAGAGAGTATATTAGATTATAGGGTCTGGAATATATAGTATAAGTTCGGTATAATATTAGTCCAGCTCTATATATAGGCCTAAAGCGGCCCAGGCATACTAACTGCGACTAGGGTGCATATAGGAAAAAGGGGTTAGAATACGCCCAAATAAGAGTGAATATATAGATTTTACACACACACTATAGGATTATAAATATATATATAATTACGCCTAATTTAATATATCTACTCTACTATTCTTTAAAGGTTAGTAGAAACCTATAATATCTATACTTATATATACTAGATACTATATAATCTTTATTTAAAAATACCTAAGTTATTTACTATAAAATAAACACTACTATTAATCTTATAACTATTAGTAAGAGACTATTTTAACCTAAAAGTATAGCTTATACCTAAATAAGGGACCTGTCTAATACTACTAGCGACTTTATACTAAAATAATATATTATTTAGTATATAGTAAATAGCCTATTAGTAGAGATAGTAAATAATACTAAAACACTATAGTAACTTATAGTATAATTATTAATATTACTAAAGCCTACTTAAACCTAGAATTACCTTAATAAAGAGGTATAAAGTAAGGATATCTATCACTTTAGACCTTAGATACCTAATAATATCTATATAGTTTATAGGTAGAAATATAGATTAAGGATAATTACCTATAATAAGTATAATAATACTATAATAAGTAGCTATAAGTATTAATATAACCTATAATATCCTTAATACTATTACTAAACCTAGTATTCTAAAGGAAATAATAAAAGAGGATAATACTAAGAGATAGTAATACTGCTTTATAAACCTACAAAGGCTATTATAAAGACTAAGAATATAACTCTTTACTATACCTATAGTAAATAGGTAACTAGAGAACTAGCCTTTTTAACTCTAAATAAGGGAGATCTAAACCCTAATAGAAGCTTTAACTAAAGTATTCTACTAGCTAACAACCCTTACTATAGCTTTTATTTAATTACTTTTATATACTATTACTAGCTATTATACTAAATCCCTCTATATCTAGCTAATTAATACTATAGTTAAACCTATCTCTTATTATAACCCTATATTATTAGCTTATTATAGAGCCTCTAATCTCTATTAATATTAAGTTATTTCTTAATAATTATAACTAGAGTTATGTATTTAAATTTAGTAATACAACTATAGAGAGGAAGGCAAATACTAAAATCCTCTTTTACCTAGAGTACTATAAAGCGAGTAGCTTTATAGATATGGCTTTATAGTAAGAGTTTATATCTAACTTTATTAACCTACTACTTAAATTCTTTAACTAAGCTACTATAGATATTATATAATAACTCTATAACTACCTTATAATAAGTAGTATATATATAATCTATAATTTGCTATCAGTTATAGATTAGCTCTAAAAACTCTTTATAGAGGATAACTTCTATTTTTAGGTAACTAAGGAAGTTAAAGACTAAGTAGGTTAAAGCTCTATATATATAAAGCTATAAAATAATAGAGACTTTATAAAAGAGATTACTAGAAGTAATACTAAAGATAGAGTAAGGCTTATACCTTTATAAACTAATATTAAGAGAAATACTCCTAAGAATATTCAAAGTCTATAGCTAGTTATCCTTAATTTAACTTTAAATAGTAACTCTATTCTAAATATTATAAAAACCTAAATTAGACTTAATAATAATACTTACCTATTTATATACTAACTTATAAACCTAACTAAGTTATATATTAATAAGATAAAGTATAATAGTAAAGACATAGATATACTAAAGCTAAAACTTAATATTTTCTAGAGTATATATAAAAGAATAAGCTATATAAACAAGTATATACTATTTACTTTTCTAATTATACTTAAAGGTAGAGTATTATATCATTACTATAGAATAATTTACTAAATTTAACCTTTCCTTAATCCTAACTAGATCATTACCAAGCTTAGTAAATATCTTAAAATAAAGGAGTTTAAATAAGTATATCTTACTAAATAGAATATTACTATCTTAGTATTAATTTTAAAGATTAATCTATTTATAATAAAACTTTAGGCTCCAGACTTACTAATTAATATTTTTATAAAGATATAATCTATACTAAGTACTATCTATAAAAGTAATAAGATTCTATATACCTAACTTCTTTAAGGTTACTAAAGAGTTAATAAGTATAAATAAGCTACTATAAACTCTATAATAAAGTTTAAGAGCTTCTATAACTAGCTTAAAGTTATAATTAGTAATATAGTTATATTTATAAGGAGTTAATTACCTCTATAACTATAATACTATACTAAGTAATATTAAAAATATTATAAATATAATAGCTAAGGCTAGAATAATTAATTTAACTACTCTAGCCTATTAAAACAGGCTAAGAACCCTAAGACTAAAATAATAAAACTATATACTCCTTTATACTTATATAGAAATATTATGATATTATAGCTTTATATCTAGAGACCCTAGAATAAAGGAAAAGATCTTACTATATATAGTCTTATTATTATATATATAATCCCTTAAGTAAACACTATAAAAACTTCTAAATAATAAGATAAGCTTTGCTGAGGTGTCTATATATATATCTATAAAGCTATCTAGATAACCTCCTTTTTTTATCTATATAAAGCATAGACCTCCTATATTTTACTAATTAATATAATAACTTAGATAGTCTTAAGTAGAGCTAATCCTACTACTCTATCTTAATTATCGCCTATAGTCTTACCTTAACACTCTATAAGGTACTCTATATACTAAAGAAAGGATATTATATAAATAAAAGTTAATACTTTGTAAAGGAAAAGGTAGTTATATTATTATCTCTATATATCCTAGGTTATTATAGGCCTAATTACCTCTTTTAGTAGTTATATCTTTCTGGTCTCCTCTTCCTGAAACTATTCTCTATAGGCTTATAAGCTTTATTCTAATCTAATTCTTACTTATATTATCCCTATTTATACTAGCTAGGTAGCTATAAAAAGTAGTAACTATAGTTATCCTTAGAGATATTATCTTTAATCTATTATTAGTAGTTAACTTGCTCTATAATATAATCCTTATAACTATTATAGATAGGCTTAAGAATATTAAATAAGGCTAGATATAGAGGGTATTTCCTAGTAATAATAGTCTAGTATAGTGCTAGAGTAGAGAGGTATAAAGGGGTTATTTCGTAGCTAGTATTAGATAACCTAGATAGTGAAATAAAAGAGTTAGATAGAGTTAAACCTAGATCTATAAGGCTAGAATTGCTATTATTAGGAGGTAGTAGAGTATTATAAGGATTAAAAGCTAGTAAGTCTAGGTCTATAATAGTATAGAAGCTAGCTCTACTAGAGTAATAAGAAGTAGGCTCTCTGCTATTAGGCTTACTAATCTAATCCTTAGTATAGTATAATATAAAGGTCTATATAGGTAGTTTTAGAACCTTAAAAGGGGGTAGAAAGAAAGGAGGGCTAGCTTCTAAGAGCTATATATTATTAAAGTTACTATTTACTTTTACTATAAGTAGATCTATCTAGCGTATCTATAAAGGCTTATTACTATAAGTTATTAAGTACTTTATAAACTTAGTAGTAATCTTTAAGATATATTAGGTAATAATTTAGAGCTAATTCCTCCTTACTACCCCTCCTCTAGTTATAGCTAATATTAAACTATTAACTATATCTTTATAGATATATACTCTAACCTAATCTATTACCTAAAGACTATATATCTAGCTATTATTTTACTAAGGCTAGAATCTAACCTTAGTATTTTTCCAAAAAAGACTATAAAGGT
This sequence comes from Colletotrichum neosansevieriae, assembly GCA_036785495.1. Classification (NCBI taxonomy): domain Eukaryota; kingdom Fungi; phylum Ascomycota; class Sordariomycetes; order Glomerellales; family Glomerellaceae; genus Colletotrichum; species Colletotrichum neosansevieriae. The sequence continues at coordinate 72,079 of JAVHLV010000152.1, read as the reverse complement.
TAGAGAGAGCTTTAGGAAGCTTATAATATTTAAAGAGATTCTCTATAATATCTATAAATAGATAGTTAGAATCTTTAATTTATATTAAATTAGTATAGTAAACTATACCTCTCTATTAGTTTATTATTATTACTTAGTGGTTCCTGCTATACTAAAGATAAAAGACTATAATATCTAACTAGGTAAGTAGGTTATAATAGGTATCTATAATTATTATAGTTAAGATTTAATATTTACTAAGAGAGAGTACTGCTCTTATTTACTAGGTAACTTATCTTCCTAGGGTCTATATATACTTACCTAACCTATATATATCTAATTTAGTAAGGTAATAGATATCTTTTGCTTTAAGGAAGTCTCTTATTACAAAGTATCTCTAGGTATTATAGAGGTAGGTGAGGTAGTATTAAGTAACTAATAGAGGCTACTTAGCCTAGCTTCTAGTTATATTAAATATATAATGAAATTAGGTTTATAAAGATAATATAATATAGTTATTTACTTTAATATACTAGTTAGGTACTCTCCTTTTCCCTATTTTAGTCTTTAGTAGCTTAGAATTACTAGCTAGCTATAAGGATAGGTTTAGCTCTATAGAGGTTATTAATATAGACTAGCTATTTCTAATTATTAGCATAGTATAGGCTATTATATATAAAAGAAGACAGCTTTAATTTATAAAGGTTGAAGGCTCTCTTTTCTATCTATCTATTTTCTTAGTATACTATAGTAATAATAATATTTTAGTAGATATAGTTCTATATAGTACTAACTATTAGGTAGTTATTAATAATATCCCTTGCCTTAGTATCTATAAGTAGACTTAGATTTAGATCTATAAGAAGGTTAATAGGAGTATTAATAGGTATAAAGGCTTCTATAACTTAAATATTAGATATAGATATTTTAGAATTAAGGTTAAGTATCTTAAGATACTTAAGATAAAGTTCTACTAGGGTTAACCCTTATATAGTTATAGAATTAGAAACTATAGAGTTCTAAGTATAAATTATTTTCTAAATCTTCTTATTATATAGTAATAAGATAATCTTTTTAATATACTTAGCTTTATTAATAGTTTTTAATAGGGTTAGAAAGACTACTCTATTTACTTCTAGGTCTCTATTATAGAACTTAGAAGTAATTTAATTTATCTATATATTAAAGATCCCTTTAAAGAAAGAACTAGTTTAGTACTTAGCTAACTCTAGTTATATATAGTAGTAAAGCTAATTAAGGTAAAGTATACTTAATATCTATAGCTACCCTTTCTAAAGTTAGGGTACTTAGATAACTTTAACTAAGTACTTGAGAATAGATATTATACTATTAAGAAGCTTATAGATAGCTATTATAGATCTAATTAGCATCTTAAGATATAACTCTGCTTTCCTATTATACTAGAAGTTATTATAAAAATAGGAAAACCCTAAAAGTTAGTTAATAAGTAGAGTAGAGTAGAAGATAATCTTATTAGTTATACTTAACTTTGCTATTAGTTAGAGAATAAGAATAGCAAGCTAGCTTTTTTATATAGTAATTCTGCTATTTTTAATCCTAGTATTAGTTAAGATATAGTACTATCTAATAAGGCTAATTCTATTAAAAAGATTATAAATAAGAAGTTAGAAACTAGTTTCTATATTAGTAGCTAAAGGGGAGGTTTTAGTTTAAATAGTTTCTTATAAATTAAATAGCTTAACTATAGTAGTTAATCTCTTTTTATTCTCTTTAGCTTATTCTAGCTATTAGATTTTAGTAGGTTAAGGCTACTAGAGATAAATATAGAGTTAAGCTATAGAAATACTAAGATAAAGCTATTAAAGCTCTTTATACTTAAGGTTTTTAGTTAGTTTAAGAGGAAATAAGAGATATAAAAGAAGTATCTAGCTGGCTAAGTACTACTTATTAATCCTTATAGTAGGTAAATTTAGAGTTCTCTTAAAGAGAGAGAAGTTAGTAAATATAACTATAGTATCTAAAAGCTTATTATTCTATTTATCTTATTTCTAAAAGAACTTCTCTAAAATAGTAATAAGAAATACTTTCTTAACCTAGATATTAATAATCTTAGTAGGGGAACTCTTAGATAAAGTTTTTATTAAGAATAGAATAAAGAAAAGTAATTATAAATCTAATTAAGGTTTCTAGTTAGAGAGGGAGAGAGTATAAGAGATATAAAAGACTAAAGGTTTATAATATTATAAAGAAGGATTATGCCTAAGTAAATATAAACTAGAGCAGGAATTTATAGTTAAAGAATTATAAAGAGAGCTCTAAATATAAATTAAGTTAGGCTAGGATACTAAATTAATTATTAATAGGTTAAATCTATTTATATTAAGAGGGATAAAGTATTTATTTATATAAGGATTTAAGAAGGAGTAGTTAGTTAGTTACTAATTATCTATAAGCTAGGATAAAGAGATAAAATAAGAATAGGTAGTAAAAGGAGGTAGTTATAAAAGTTAACTTCTTTTCTTATCTAATTAATCTTAATTATAAAGAAGGCTTAACCCTTTAAGTAAATAATTTAGTAGGAGGTAGGGTAACTAGGTTATATAACTAGATCTTCTCTAGCTTTCTCTAGCTTTTTCTTTCTTCTTTATAATATGATAGAAATAGTAATCTCTTTTTTATATCTATAAAGTATAACCTTAAGCCCTCTTTAGTACTTATTAGTTATAGCCTCTATTAGGAATCTTAATAATCCTTATATACTAACATAGCTAAGGAAATATATCTTCTAGCTTTTTATAAATAAACTAATTCTAAATAAGAAAGACTATAACTCTCTTCTATATATTAAGCTATTTATTAACTTCTTTATAGTAAGTAGGCTTATCTTTTTAGCTCTTATTTCTTATATTACTAATCCTCTTTTTATAGATTATAGTAGTTTTTATATAGTATTTACTTAAGCTTATAGAGCCTTTTTAGCTATACTATAAAGTAGATTTCTATATAAAAGTTCTGCTTTTAGATAATCTTAAGATTATTATTTATTAGTTTTAGGAGGCTTATACTAGTTCTTATTACTAAAGTGTAATAGAAAAGGGGCTACTATTCTATAGATATATCTTTATTACCTTAGTAGTTATAAGCACTTTTAGACTCTAGCTAGTAAAGATAATTAATCTTAATAAACCTAAGGTTAGCTATAGCTTTTATATTTAAGCTAATAGTAGTTATAATATAGTTCCTTATAGTAGTTATAAATAGTATACTTACTCTTTCTATAATAAGGCTACTAAAGCTTAGGTTTATAAGCTATACTTTAAGTATATAAATATATTTAGTAATACTTATACTAACTATTTTTACTATAAATAAGATTCTAAGTGTTTCTTTAACTCTAAGAGAAACTATAAGGCTTTTAGCTATAGTATAGATAATCTAGAGTAATAGAGTAGTAAATTTAAGGAGGTAGTTACCTAGTTTTAGATTAACTAATAGACTATAATAAGGGCTAGTATAAGTTATTTAGGGTTTAAAACTATAATAGAGTATTATAAAACTTAGCTAAAGGAGTATAAGTCTAGGTTACTATTTATTTTTATTAATTACTCTCTAACTAATTTAGATATTTCTATTCTTAATAAGAGGGAGCTACTTAATATTCTAACTAGGGTTTAAGGAAAAAGGGTAGGGAAAAGGAAGAACTAATATAATACTCTATATACTTAGTAGTCTTTATAGATCTAAAAATGCAAAGTAATAAATAAAGTCCTCCTTATTTAGCTTTAAAATACTTTAATATATATATTTTATATAAATAATATAGAAAAGATTAAGAAAAGTTATATAGAGTCTTAGTAAATTAGGTAAGATTAACTAGCTTTAGTAATGCTTTTCTAATATAGTAGAGTATCTTAAAATATAGATAGGAGGGTTCTTTTATCTCTAGTTTCTTTACTAATATAACTATTTATAGCTAGTGAAACTCATTAACCTAACTATCTATATAAGGCTATAGTTATATAAGAGAATAAGTAAAGAGCTAATTTAGAAGTAAGAATATTATTATGAATATAAAATAGATAAATAATTACTATAGGAGCGGAAACTAAAAAAAGTAGATAGATAATATAAAGTAATATAATATTATATAGAGATATACCCCCTCTAGGATACTAAGTACTATAGTTTAACCTGGAAATAGTATAAAAATAACTAGCTAGATATTATAGATATAGCTAAATTATTAAAGTTAAACTATAACTTAAAGACCTTTAAGTAATAATAAGTTAGAATAGAATACTTAAAATAGAAGGCTATCTAGTTAAGGTAGGAAGCTATAAAGGGGGTATTTTCTAGGTTAAGGTAAGGAATATCTAAGTAGTAGTAGAGAGAAGTAAAATATACTAATTACTAAGAAGGTTATAGTATGCTCCTAATAGGTTCTATATAGTGAGACTTACTATAAGCATAGTAGTAATCCTTAGTAGTATAATCCTAGATATAATAATAGTACTTAAGCTAGATACTAAGTGAGATTAGGTTTATAAGAGTATAAGAGCAGACTTAAATACTAAGCAGGATAATATAGATATAAGTAGGCTAGCCCTAGTATTATCTCTATAGTTTATTCTAATATACTAAGCTAGGTGGCCTCTAGCTACTATATAGTGGTTTTACCTGCTTTATAACAGACCTTCTAACTCCGCGCCGCGCCTCCTGATAATACACATAGCCTTTAGTTATATAATCTTGCTAACCACCTATCCTAACCACAGCCGCACTTATATATACCTATCTACAGCCTTATAATCCTTAACTTCACAGTTTAATAATAATATAGTTTTTAATTACTTAATTACTAACTACTAAACTGTTAACTTATCCTCTTGCCTATTACCTACGCTACTAACACTATCTCTATCACCACTTTATCTACTAGCAGCTATGCTATTATTAGCAATACTCTCTCTGTTTAGCATAAGCTATACTCACTAATATTTAAGCCCTATAGGGCTGCCTCTGCCTTAGCATTATAGAGGGCCTGTTCAAAGAAGAGCTAATAGATAGAATGCATAATAACCTATTTAACTTCTACTATAATATTTACTTATTTATATATAATTTAATTATATATATAGGTATTCCCTTTAGGGGTATTAAGATAAGCTCTCCTAAAAGCTATGCTAATAATATACTCTTTATATAGGCTAGGTTAGTTTAAAAAGGAGGAGTTTTTATTAATTATATTAATACTAAACTCTATAGCAATCTGGTTTATATTACTAGTAATAATAGGCATACCTTATATATACTTAGTATATTAATATGCTAGGTATAGTGCTGCTATCTTAGAGGACTTATTATAAGTTAATAAGAATAAGAAAGAGAGATAGATATAAAGCCCTGCTTATAGAGCTTTTTATACTTCTAGCTATAAGAACCTCTTAGAAGGTTAAGGAGTTATCTCTTATATATATCTTACTAGAAGGTTTACCTTTTAGGTGTTTTTTATAGCACCTTGCTAGAAGGTTTAGCAAAAGCAATCCCAGGCTATAAGAGCCTTAGTAGCCTACTTAGCTCTAATATAATCAGCCCTGTTATATATAGTGCAGTGTTACCCACACTATTACTATTCTGCTAGTCTATTTAGCTAGAGCATATATCTAACTTTATATAAGGGTTTGCTTACTAGCAGGAATATATCAGGTTCCTATATTATTATTCTTAACTAGTAGAGGGTATAGGTTAAAGTGCCTCTATAGTGTTTCCCAAATTATACCCATAAACTGGGTGAATTTATTATAGTCTGTTTTGCAGAGAGCTGTATTATAACTATAAACTTAATACTAAGCTAGATAATTATAATTAAGTAACTAAGGTAAAGAGTATAGTAAGGCTCCCTCTAAGAGTATAAGCCTTACCTATTATAGATATAAAAAGGCCTATTTCTCTATAGTAGGGCTAACCCTAGCAAGCTATATAGAGTTATTCCCTATCTTAGTATACTAACTATCCCTAACTAGGTTAAATAGCTAAAGCTTTATATAAAGTTTCTATATTACTCTTATCTAGTTAAAAGCCTCCTTTAAGGCTTATAAATATACTACTAAGTATATAATCTACTATAGAATATTACTATTTAGACTACTTATTAATAGAGAGTTAGTATTATTAAGATTAGCAAAGGGTTTCTCTACTTTCTCTTTATTGCCTTTATTAAGGTAGGGATAACTATAGATAGAGTAAATCTTATTAAGTTAGTCTATAAAGTTAAGTCTATATTAGTTAATATTATCTAGCTTCTAAAAACCATCTAGAGCCTTAATAAACTTCTTTAGATAGTTCCTAATATAAGTTAATCTATAAAGAGGTTTCTCTATAAAGGGCTTAAGCTAATATAAAGCATTATTAAGAGCCTTTAAATAGATCCTAAAGGGGCCTTTTTAATAGTAGTTAAGCTTAGTATTTAAAGACTTATCTATATACTATTTAATATTAAATACTAGAATAAGGTTACCTACTCCTAATTCCTAGCTATATAAGAAATAGTATTTCTAGTAATTAAACCTATCTATAATATGCTTATACTAAGCTATAATTATCTTCTATATAGTAGTGTACTTTTTATTAAGTTAATTAAAAGCTCTTATTTATATAAGAAGCTTCTTCTTAGATACTGTTACTTAGTTCTATACTAGAACTCTCCAGGTTAGTATAAAGGTCTCTATTAAGGTTATAGCTTTATATCTATAAAGTAAGTAGAAAGAACTATAACTAGTTAAGGCTCTAATAGGGCCTCTAGCCACTATATAGTAATTTTACCTGCTTTGTAACAGACCTTCTAACTCCACGCCGCGCCTCCTAACAATACATATAGCCTTTAGTTATATAATTATAACTATCCTAACCACAGCTATACTTATATATACCTATCTATAGCCTTATAATCCTTAACTTCACAGTTTAATAATAACATAGTTTTTAATTACTTAATTACTATAGACTACTAAACTGTTAACTTATCCTCTTACCTATTACCTATACTACTAACACTATCTCTATCACTGCTTTATCTGCCAGCTATGCTATTATTAGCAATGCTCTCTCTGTTTAGTATAAGCTATACTTACTAATCCCTATAGGGCTGCCTCTGCTTTAGTATTATAGAGGGCCTATTTAAAGAAGGGCTAATAGATAGGGTATATAATAACCTATTTAACTTCTACTATAATATTTGCTTATTTATATATAATTTAATTGCATATATAAGTATCCCCTATAGGGGTATTAAGGTGAGCTCTTCTAAGAGCTATGCTAATAATATACTCTTTTTATAGGCTAGGTTAGTTTAAAAAGGAGGAGTTTTTATTAATTATATTAATACTAAACTCTATAGCAATCCAGTTTATATTACTAGTAATAATAGATATACCTTATATATATCTAGTATATTAATATATTAGATATAATGCTACTATCTTAGAGGATTTATTATAAGTTATAGGATAAGAATAAGAAAGAGAGATAGGTATAAAGCCCTGCTTATAGTAACAGAGCTTTTTATACTTCTAGCTATGAGAACCTCTTAGAAGGTTAAGAAATTATCTCTTATATATACCTTGCTGGAAGGTTTACCTTTTAGGCGTTTTTCCCAGGCTATAAGAGCCTTAGTAGCCTACTTAGCCCTAATATAATTAGCCCTGTTATATATAGCATAGCGTTGCCCGCGCTATTACTATTCCACTAGTCTATTTAGCCAGAGCATATATCTAACTTTGTGATATTTAGAGGGTTTGCTTACTAGCAGGAATATATAGGGTTCTAGTAGAGGGCATAGATTAAAGTGCCTCTATAGAGTTTCCCAAATTATGCCTATAAACTGAGTGAATTTATTATAGTCTTTTTTACAGGGAGCTGCGTTATAACTATAAACTTAAGACTCTAATAGAAGTCTTATTAGTAAATAGTATAGCTTAGAAAGATAACTAGAAGTTCTTATCTATATTCTTTATCTAAGTAGAAAGAGTATATATAATAGTCTAGTAGCTAACTTTAATAGTGCTATTAGTATATAGGTTATAGATAGTAGTAACCTTTTACTTAAGTCTAGATTTATAGTTAAATTTAATAACTATACTCTTATTCTCTAGGCCTCTATTAATAATAAGAGTACTATAGAGCCTATAGTAATAAATAATATCTTTCTATATAAACTTAGTAATAAGGTAAGAGTTAGCTTATTATATCTATTAAGCTTTAATCTATCCTATTAGGAGGCACTAGGCTCTAACTATATCCTACTTACTAACCTTCTATATATCTAATACTATATAGGTAAATAATAGTCCTAAGGATACTAAGAAATAGTAAGGGTTATCTATATACTTAGGCCTATGTTTTTAATAATCTTTATAAGTATAAACTTATTTACTAACTTATTAAGAGAGGCTATGCTAATAGTATTGCTCTACTAACTACTTAATAACTATATTATATCCTCTATACCTACTCTCTTAGTATACTTTTATAATAAGCTTAGCTTAGGTTTATAAATTATTAATAACTTATTATAGTATAGACTTATATATACTAGGGTATATAAATAGTAAGTTATCTTTTAGGAAGTATTTTCTAGCCTCCTACTTAAACTTATAATATAGCTTAGGCTTAATTCTATATAGCTATCTTAAGGTACTAAGGTAGTAGGTAATTTAATATAAGTAATAGTTCTAGTATAAAGAGTTATTTAGTATAGAGTTAGAAATATCTATAAGCCTTAAGGACTCTAGTAAACCATTATTAACTTTAGTAATAAAGATCTTAGTAGGGTAGACTCTATCTCTATTTACCTAAGCTTTATTAAAGAAAGAGATAGTAATTAGGTCTATAAAGAAGATTTACTTATTAATATAGTTATTAATTTCTTCTTTAGTATCTTAGTTAAGCTTATTTAATAGTTTGCTAGGTTTATAAAATAATCTATTAGCTATAGTATTCTAGCTTCTAGATAAATACTTAACTTTAAAGTTCAATATATAAATCTATAAGATCTATTAAATAATAAGAGCTCTAGATAGGTTAGAGGTAGTACTATTAAGCTAAGTAATAAGAGTCTTAGTATCTATTTCTAGTATAAAGTAGTATCTCTAGAGGTAGAAGCAAACTTACTTAAGAGCCTTAAGTATACTCCTTAACTTCTTCTTTTTAGTATTATAGTTTAGCTCTATACTAGTCTATAAGCTACTTTTATACCTAGAGACTATATACTTCTTATTAATATATTACCTAAAAATAGCACTCTAACTAAAACTATCAGTATTAACTATAAGATAAATCTCTTTTATATTAGAACTATAGTTAAGCTTAATAAGAATAGGAGTAGAGATAAGTTAATTCTTAAGAATATCTATAGCTAACTACTAAGGCTAGTTCTACTTAAATAGAGTATTTTCCTTTAAGAGAGCTATAAGTAGCTTAGCTATAGCTAAAAATCCCTAAACCTAAACTTAATAAAATATTATAATACTAAGGAAGGATCTAAGGTTAGTAAGGTTATTATAGACCCTCTATTTCCTAATTTTAGTAATTTTTAATTTCTCTAGCCTTTAGCTACTAGTACTATATATATATTTTATAATAATAATAGATTGCTAAGCCTACTATAATTTCTTAATAGTAATAGTATAGCTAGCTAACTTAATATTAATAAGAACCTTATTAATATTCTAGATATATTCTAGGATATATCTATATAGTTTAGGGTAGGTAGGAACTCCTTATTATTATATTTTAAGATAGGGCTCTAAATAACTATATTATTAAGAAAAGCTTTATACTAAGTTAGGATTAGGTTATAGAGGATTTATATTATAATATTTATAAACTAAGCTATAGAGTTAATAAGGTATATCTTTCTATCTTTTTTCCTAACTAGGAAAAAGAGATTTTAGTAAGCTAAATAACTTTACTTAAGGATACTTTTCTTTAGCCTATTCTTTAGGATTATTATTATATTACTCTCTAAGACTTTTAGAATTAGTATACTTCTTACTTACTAAGTTTTATAAGAGATAACTTTAATAACTTATAGAGGAGCTATAGATAGATAAATAGATCTATAATACTTAAAACTCTATATAAAAGCTTTTTCTCTATTACTTAGAACTTTTAAGAGTAGTTTCTTCTCTTTTAGGCTAAGATAGTTTATTATTATTATAATCTTATTAAGTTATTTTGCTATAAGTTACTCTCTCTTAGAAATAGTTAAAAACTTTAGTTAGATAAGGTTTATAAAGATACTTTCTAATTCTAGTCTAAAGTTCTCTTCTACTTTTACTTAGGCTTTTAACTTCTACTCTAGGTCTTTTTTAGGTACTAAGCTATTAAAAGGTAAGTTATTAACTAGCTAAACTTTCTTATCTTTTATCTTATATATTATAATAACCTCTTTATAGATAAAGAATAGAGTATTATTATAGATATAACTAGTATATAGCTTATTCTATACTCTTATTAAGATCTTTCCTAAAAGGTTCTCTCTCTACTAAGACTAATAGTATATCTAGATATTAGCTATATTAAATCTAATTCCCTATTCTAAGTTAAAGAGGTTTATAAAGAGTAAAAGCTATATTTTAGTAAAAAGGAGGAGTTACTAAAGCTTTTTATTAGTTATAAACTATAGTAAGTTAGTCTTTTATACTACTTATTTCTTATAATACTTCTAAATACTAGAGTTAAAGTCCCTAACTATATAACTAAGAGCCTTAATATACTTAGATCCTTTTATATTAAGGATATTAATAGTAGTCTTCTAGTCTCTAAAAAGTATAGCCTTACTATATATAAGGAGGTACTTAGCTATTTTAAATAATATCGACTCTATATCATTATATAGCTTAATAGAGATTAGCTCTTCCTTTTACTAATAAGTTAGCTAATCTCTATTCTTGCTTTATTTCTAGAAAAAGAGAGGTTTACTTAGGATATTAGTTAGAAATACTAAAACCTCTTTTACTTTATAGCTAGATATATAATCTAGGTCTATATAGTTAGCTTTGTTTTTCTTTCTTTAGTAGTAATATCTATAGGATTTCTTTAGAAAGGATTTATAATAGTTAGAATATTACTTATCTTTATAGAATTAGTACCTAGAAGTATACCCTTATAATTCTAAGATAGCTTAAATAATTACTTCTATCCTTAGTATAATAGCCTACTTAAGAAAGACTCTAAGTACTATATAGAAGGTATTATTATTCTTATTAAATATTACTAAAACCTCCTTATCCTCTTCTAGTTTTTCTTAGATTAAGAAGTTAAAACCTTCTAGTAAGTTAGCTTTTACTATTAGTATTACTTTTTTTAGTATATATAGACTAGGCTAACCTTTCTAGTTATAAAGCTATAGTTATAGACTCTTGCTTAGTTATCTATTAATTTCTATAATTACTAAGCTAGCTACTATATTAAGATTAGTAATAGTAGCTTCTATTTTCCCTCCTATATAGAAATTATATAGGCTTACTAAGTATAAGAGAAGCTAGTAGGGTTAGGGAGAATAGTAGTAAAGTAATTAGTAGAATCTAAAGTATAGAATATTAACAAAGTATAGATCTTCTAATTACCAGCCTAAAAGATACTAATTACCTAAGTTAGTAAGTATTCTAGTATTATCCTAGTATATATAATAAATAGAGCTCTAAGAATTATATTCTTAGATATTTTACTATATAGATTAATAAAAAAGGAAATATTAAGTATATAATAACTATTAATATAGATATCCTTAACTTTTATACTCTTAAAAATTACTATAGCTTAAGTATTTATAAAGCCTTAGATACTAAGGTATATAGAGATAATAGTCTCCTATATACTATTATAGCTAATTAACTCCTTAGAGATAATATTAATAATAGTGCTAGTATTAATACTTCTATATTACTCTAAGTATACTAACTAGCTAATCCTTATAGTAACTTAGAAGTATAGTATAATAAAGTCCTATATAGTTAAGACTTAGTACTAGTAGGTAACTATAGCATAGTATAGATACTCTACTAAATTATTAAGGAAAGTAACTAATATATTAAAATTATTCTTAGGCTAAGTACTAAATAGAGTAATATTTATTATATCAATACTTACTATACCATAGAGAGGTAGTTAACTAAAGATAGAAAGCACTAAGCTACTTAAGAAGGCTTAGAAACTATAGATTATATTTATAAAGGGGTAAAAGAGGCTAGTTAAAGAAAAGGGGGTTAGTAAAATACTAAGTAATAGATAATTATCTCTAAACCCTACTCTTAGTCTAGTATAGTAACTTTATATAATATCTAAACTACTATAGCCTCCTCTTTATAAACCTAAGCTTAAATATAGGCCTTAATAGTATTAATATCTATTTATAAGAGGGCTTTATACTAGGATATAAGAGTTAGGTCTACTTATATATTATTATAATACCTAATTTCCTATATAAGCTAGCTGCTTAATCTAGGGGCCTTTATAATATAGCTAAGTAGGTCTCTCTCTATAAGTATAAATATATCTACTTATTAGTTACTATTCTACTAGAGGTAGTCCTAGATAACTAGCTTTATATACTTATAAACTATATTATTATAGTTATGCTAGACTTAGTAGAGAAAGGATTTAGGAATAGTAACTTTCCTATTTACCTACTTAGCCTAGAGATTCTTAGTAAGGATTTAGCTCTCTAATATTATAATAAAAGATTTAGGTTAAGGGGTCTTAGCAGGTTCTAAGAGGCTGCTATTAGTAGGGATATCTTCTTTCTTATCTATAACTTTCTTAATATAAGGCTCTAGAGATAGAGTAGGTAAATAGGCTAAGCTTAGATTTATAATATAGACCATCCTTTTAGATCTAGTTATAGGGTAAGGTATAGTATAGTAGTTCTAAGTTTATAATCTAGTTATAGTATTAACACCTATATCTATAGAGAGAATAATAGCTAGAGTACTAGGAGTAGATATATAGATATTAAGAACGTTATAGGCAGTATTTAGGGTTATAATTAGTAAGAGGGGCCTTTATAGCTAAAGCGGGGATTAAAAGCCTTAGAGTTTCTTATATAGTATATTAGGTATACTTATTAAACTACTTATAGCTCTTAAGCTAAGACTTAACTTCCTAAAGATATAGAAAGTATCTATAAAAGTTAAGAATACTAATCTCTAGCTACCTAGTCTTATCTATAGTAGCTATAAGAATTAGAAAAGAAATAATTATTAGGTTATACTAGCCTTATTAATAGCCTTTATTAATCCCTTTATTAAGAACCTAGATATAGAGAGAACTCTATGGAGTGCTAATTTACTAGTAATCTCTATAAAATAAGTTTAGCTTCTTATTAATAAAGACCTTAGTAGCTTTATAATTCCTAGTAAGATACCCTTTCTTACTATAGATATAATAGGTATTAAAGTTAATAGTCTCTATAAACCTTAGAAGTCTTAGTTAGTAGTAAGACTTAAGGCCTATAGAGCCTAAGTAACTCCCTCCTCTTAGATTAAAGAGTATATAGCTATATTCTCTATATATAGAGCTATAGTTATAAAAGTTACTGCTATAGTAGTTATACTATAAGGGCTTCTATATAGGCTAGAAGTTAGTTATATTAATAATATATATACTAACTTTATTAATAGCATAGTTATATTAAGGGGTATCTATATAGTATCTAGTCCTAATCTACTTAATCTCTATATTCTTAAGATAGATAGTAAGGTTATCTATCTAGAATTTCTAGTTAGAGGTACTAGCTATCTTATTCTTTAGCTTAGCCTTTATAGATAATACTCTTAATTATTTATATTTAAGTATAGTAATTAGCGTGCTAGCTAGGGCTTCCTCTCTAGCACCTTATAGCTATATATATATTTATTAAGATTAAATCTATTTAGTAATTATAACCTCTATCTAGATCTAAGAGACTAGGAGGAGACTTCTATAGTTCTTATAGAGGATATTTAAGATATACTTTATAGTCTATTAAGGGAAATAGTAAAAGATAATATAGTTAATCTCTATATTAAGTAATATAGATAGCCTCCTCTTAGCTACTCTATCCTAGAGATTACTAACCTTTATAAAACGCTTAGAGATATATCTAGAGTTACTAATCTCTAAGCTAGAAATAAGGCTTTAGAGCTCCTTATTTAGATTTAGTTAAGTATTCAGGTTTATAATACTATATATTTTATAGAGGTTTTCCTTAAGAAAGAGCTAATTATTATACTAAGTAGAGATATTCTTAAAGATTTACTAATAGGCCTTAATATAGTACTAACTAACTAAGATAATTATCTTCTCCTTATCCTATCTATAAAGCTTAGAGTAAAATAGATAGTTCTTAAAGAAGTTAAAAATATTATTATTAATAAACTTAGAGGTCTCTAGACTATAGAGAATAATTAGAGTAGTAATATATTATTTCTATATAGCTTTAGCTAACTTCTTAATTACTTTTATAGTATTAATAATAAGTAGAAAAGCTAAGTTCTTAGTAAAAGGCACTATAGTAGCCTTTATAGATATAGTCTTATTTTATTACTAGCTTAGGCCTGCTCTCTATAGCCTAAGGGAAGCTAGTTCTCTATAATTCTTATACTTATTATAGATATCCTTACTAATATAGACTTAGTAGCTAATTCTAGTACTTTAGAACTATAAAGATAAGGCCTTTTTAGATCTATTATTATCTATAGTAATAGAGTAAAGAGCTTAGTCTTAGATACTCTTAAATATAGCTTTTTTAAAAGGTTCTATACCTAGAGTATAGTTCTTAGAGCTAGAGAAGTTTAAAGTAGATATACTAACTTTAAGAGCTTCCCTAGGTTTCTTTAGGTATTACTTATATATAGTATAGTAAGTAGTTAATATAATTTATTATAGTTTAATATTAGTATTAATACTAAAGTTTATTAATATTTAAATTATTTAATAATAAAAGAGAAGAATTATATACTAATTTAATCTATATTAATTAAATAAATAGAGAGAGAGAGAGACTTAGTCTCCTTCTCTTTCTATATAGTAGTTATAAATTATAGACTAGGAGTAGTTATAGCCTTTATTCCTTCTATAAGCATATAGACTCTCCTTCTTAATATAGCTAGAAGCTATTATAGTCTCTATCCCTTCTATAAGTTTATAGACTCTCTTTTATTCTTTTTTATAAGTAATATAATACTATAATCTCCTAAGACCTATAGATATTAACTATATAGTAGCTAAGATAGAGCCTAAATCTCCTTAGTTAAGCTTATTAGCCTAACTAATATTATTAATTTATTGCTTTATTACTAATTATTAGGTTCTAGATTATAGAAAGTAGATATTAGCTTTACTTTTATAAAAGCTAAGGAGAAAAGAGAAAACTTTTTAATCTAGTAAAGTCTAAAGCTATTATAGCTAGATTTTCAGGGTTTTAAGCTTTTCTATTTAAAAACTCTAACTATATAGCTATTATACCTAGTGTTCTCTTAGATTAGATCTATAAAGAGCTTTCTAATTATCTTTTTATAAAGTCTATTATTATTATTACTAGGTTTGCAAAGTTAATATTCCATTAAGTAGCTAGTATAATATATTATAGTTCTATGCTAACTATAAGCCTATCTATATAGCATAGAAGTATACCCTTTTTCAGTACTATAGAGGAAGCTTTAAAAGAGAAAGATCTACCTCTAGGTACTATTAGAATAGACAAAGAACTCTAAGACTAAAATAATAAAACTATATACTCCTTTATACTTATATAAGAATATTATACTATTATAGCTTTATATCTAGAGGCCCTAGAATAAAGGAAAAGATCTTACTATATATAGTCTTATTATTATAGATATAATCCCTTAAGTAAAAACTATAAAAACTTCTAAATAATAAGATAAGCTCTGCTGAGGTGTCTATATATATATTTATAAAGCTATCTAGATAACCTCTCTTTTTCTCCTATATAGGGCATAGACCTCCTATATTTTGCTAACTAATATAATAACCTAGGTAGTCTTAAGTAGGGCTGATCCCACTGCTCTATGTTACTATACTAAGACTTTAGATAAGATAGTTTAAAATAATAATAAGATTCTTAAGAGTAGAGATACTATATCTATAAAAGGATAGGCTACTATTTAAAAAACTATATATAAAAAGAGAGGAATAAAGTATATTTTTGCTTTTAAAGTAATTTATAAACTTTAGGTACTTTAAAAATAGCTTCTTAGTAATTTCTTACTTAATTTAAAAAATAGAAGTTAAGGCTTGAGATATTTTAATAATAAATAATAAAGAGAATAAAGAGATTAAGATATATATCTAATTACTTAGAGAAGGCTAAAATAGTTTAAAAGATTAATAATTTAATAATAATCAGTAAACTTTATTCTTTACCTAATTTATAAATCTAAATACCTAATCACCCTATTTAGTAGATAGAAATAGTAATATTAAGTACTTACTTAACTAAGCTACTTATTATAGAATTATCTATTATAAGCTTTTAACTAGATAACTAATAATATGTCTATTATAATCTTTATACTTAATAGAAGATATGCTTTAGAGACTTTCTAGAGTATTATTATAGATCTAAAAGCTATAGAACTTTTAATAGCTACTTATAACTAGTTTATTATACTTGAAAGGACTAAACTACTTAATGTTATAATTAACCCTATTACTATAAAAGGGGTAAGTATTAAATTTAAGCTAGAAGGGGTAATTAAATTAATAAGAATAATAGTTCTTTTTATACTTTTTAGAGATATTGATTTTTATATTATATTAATAAATACTTCTTTCCTCTTATACTTTATAGATATAGACAAATTAGGTATTTAATTTAATAACTTAAAAAACTATTTATAATAAACAGACGTAATTATCTATATTATCTATAAAGAAGCTTATATGTAGCTAGTATTAAATATAGAGGAAGCTTTAGCTTAGAATAGACTTATAGATACTACGTTATACTATCTTTATTAATATTTTAGCTTTTATTAGTTTACTAACTCTATAAGGTTTTATAGTAATTAGGCTACTAAGTTAAAATAAAAATACTTAAATAATTTATAAAGTTTTATAAATACTACTAACTTGATATAGAAGTTTTAAATTGCTTTGAATTTACTCTTAAGGATAAATATAACTTTAGCTATACTATAGTTATTAATATTATCTACCTTAACTTAAGACTAATACTCTATACACTAAATATTACTTCTATCTTTAATATAAAAATATTTCTATAAGATCTATTAATAAGTATAGTACTAAATATACTTAAATAGTACTAGATCCTTACCTACCTTAAACCTCTACATATAGCTATTACTAATATTAATACTAATTTCAGCTTATTTAAGTACTATAATATGCTCTATTTAATATTAATAACTACTACTAAAGTTCCTACTAAAGCCTATAACTCTATAGATGAAGTTAAAGAAAATTATATAATTCTTTAGAGAGTTTATAATATAACTTAATAAAACCTTCTTAATATAGATTATAAAATACTTCTCTAAATAGCTTTAAGGACTATTAATAATACTATAGAGGGAGAAGGCTTAGTATTAATAATATCTATCTTTAGAGTATACTCCTACCTTCTTAATAAATCCCCTCTACCTCTAGAAATCTAGAAATAAGTAGCTATTATATAGAGAGTAATAGAAAGTCTCTAGGAAGTTTAGGCTTTATGCTAGGTTTTAGAGGCCTTTACTACTTATATTATACTATATACTTATAGAACCCTATAGTTATTACTATTCCTACTAATATATATCTATTATAAAAAGAAGAGCTAGTAAGAATTATATAAAATTTTTATTATTAATAGTAAGATCTATATACTTAACCTCTTATATAGACCTTATATATTATAGTTAATAGTTATCTATTTATAGTATAATATTAATAATATTAATAACACTAATAGAGATAGTAATAATATATTAATAAACCCTCTAGACTAAAATATAAAGAAAATAAAAGGACTATATAACGCTAAGGTTATACTAGCATTAATATTAATACTATGTATAATCTTACCTCTATATGAAAGAGGAAAACCTCTCAAAGGCTTTATAGAAGCTATTATAATACTAACTATAGGTTTAATATATAGAAGTAATAATTTTATAGGCTTAAATAAGGGAGAGAATACTATAGTTAACACTACTTTTATTATTAATATATTAAAAGCTCTTAGCTATAAAATTAGTAATACTATAACCTTTTTAATAATAAAAGAGCATTTAGATTATTACCTTACTATCTACTTATATAAAGAGGGTACTATTATAATATTGAGAGAAGCTTTTTCTACTTCTATAATAGCTAAAATAACTATATTTTAGAAGTATAGTATTTTTAAAATTATCTAATATAATACTACTACTTATAGTAAGACCTAAATTTTGAAATTCTATTAGGTTTATAAAGTGAAAGAAAAAGACACTAACTAACTATATAAAAAGTTATAACTTACTATTTAGAGTTATAATAATAATAATAATACTTTAATCTTAACATAGTTATTAAAAATTTAAAGAGCAAGCTAATAATTACTTTTTATACTAGTACTATCTCTTATAGTAGAGAGATTTATCCTATAGCTTAGGGATATTATATAAGTATATATTTAATCCTAAAAAGAGCTAAATGGAATAATATTAATAAACCTTCTATATAAGATTTAATATAAATACCCTAAGGATTAGATTATAAAGATTATTAAACCTCTATATAATATTATAGAAGCTAGAACTTATTAATAGAGGATATATAGTAAGTATTATAGATAACGGCTTAAGATAAATAAATCTTTATTTAGCCTATACTTACTAATCTTATTAATAACTACTAATAGCTTTAGTATTATTAATATATAAATAAATAATATAATCAGACCTTTAATACTAACTCTTTCTTAATAAGAGGATAATAGACTCTTAAGGGCTAGCTTTACTATAAAGGATAAATAATAACTTAACCTTAATAAACTATTAGTATTTAATAGTAATATTATTATACTAAATATAAATAGCAGTCTTACTCTATACTAAAGGGGCTAAGGGAATAACATTAAGCTTATTAACTTAATAGTAACTTTAACTGAATAAAAACAATAATATATTTAGCAACAAGCAAGAAGTATATATATTATATAAATTTACTAACTAAAAGCATGCTTTAATCTATCTATAGCTATATAATATTAAGAGCTAACCACTAAGGATAAAAAAGTAATTAATTAATACCCTAAATAGCAAAAGGAGAACCCTAACTCTAGCCTTATGTTTATACCTATTACCTTAATAAATACTAAGCTATTTAATTTTAGTAATAGCTCTTTTGCTAGTAATATAAACCTCTTATTATATTATAGATTTATTATTATACTTACTAATAAGATAATAGATAATAATATATTAATAGTTAAGAGTAATATTATCTACTTTATCTTAATAAGTTACCTAAAGCATTCTAGCTTCTAAAGTCTCTAGTATAGTTACGAATATAAACCTTATCTATACTATTATAATAATACTTTAGAAAATTACTAACTACCTTAGAAAACCTTATATTCTACCTATTATCTATACTAATCTATACTTACTATATAAATACCTTATGAAGCTTAGTACTATAAAAGAGACGTAGTTAATAATTAATATTATAGTACTTTAATAATTCTATAAAAGGAGGGAGACCTATAAAGTATAATAAATTAATAGTAATAATAACTCTATGGATAATTCTATATAAAGTACTCTAAATTAGACCCTTAAATACTTTATTAATAATAATAAAGCAATAGTTTAAATAGAGAGATAGATAACTGCTTATAAGAAGGCTAAGTAGTTAGATTAATAGTACTAAGCATACTAAAGCAGCTCTAGTACCTTAGACGAAGAGGATTTAGTAATATTAAATAAAGAATAAGATTAGTATATAATTCTATATTATTCTATGTTTTTAGGCCTAATTTCGGTCTATGATAGATATTAGTAATATAAAAGTATATCTTAGTATATTATAGTATATCTAGCCTTAAATCAAAGACTGCTTATATTCTGCTAATACTATAACCTATAAAGCAATAGGATATATACTATAGTAGATAGATATATATAAGGTTATAAAACCTATTATAGAGTATATATATATATATAGTTTAACACTACTATATAGATAGTTATCTTAGACCTCTAAATAAGTATATATAAACTTACGGCTTTTAATATATATATATAAAGGAAGCTCTAAGTTCTATATAACCTATAGTTTATTATAAATCTAATACTAAATTAATAAATTACTATATAGTAATAATATAATACTTTACCTTTAAGTATAACTAGATACGTAAATGGTATTTATTTCTTTATAAAGCTTACTTTCTTATAGATATTCCAAAGGATATTAAGTTTTAGCTTAAGTATATCTATACTTTTACTATTCTATTATATTGTATTTAAGTTAAACTTAGTTAAGTATATAAACTAATATATAAGTAAGTAGGTATTATTATTAAGTCGGATTTATATATTCATAAAGCTTTAAGTTGCGTTAGAGTTAGATTAAGGTTAACTGGCTATAAACGTTCAATATATTTAGAAATATTTCTTTTAGTATTAATCTCTAAAAGTAAAACCTATTTTTTATAAAGGTTCTATAGAGCTATTTTATATCTTATAGTAAAATATATAAAATCTATATATTACTAACTATAAAATAGTTATAGAGTTATTATATAATACTTAAATTTGCTTAATTAGGAAGTTTAAATAATAGGTTAATAATATTATTTATAAACCTTTACTATAAAGCTATATCTATAAAGCTATTAGCTTTAAAAAAGGATTTTAGTATTTACTTCTCTTTCTATAGTTTGATCATTAAATCTAAATACTTAGCTTTAGTTATAATTATTTATTAATAATTTAGATTTAATAGAGATTATAGATTTTATAATAAAGTCATAATAAGAAATATGTTTATTAATAGTATTAACTAGCTAGGTATTAAAAATATTACTATAACAGTTAATAATAATATATAAAAGTAATTATATAGTAGCTATAATAAGGGCTTTTTGTTAGTAGAATAGGTTTAGTTAAAGCTTCTACTAGAGTATAAATATCCCTAATTAGGGCTAAATAGCTAGTTCTCTAGTTACCTATTTTAGTATAGCTAAAGTAAAGAGTTATATCCTTTATCTTTACAATAGCCCTTATAGATCTATAAAGTAGTGTTATTATTTCTTAGTCTTATCTTTTTTCTTTCTCTAGAATACTAAATTTAGTAATAATAATAAAGATATTATATATTATTTAGTAATAGCTTTAGCTACTTATCATTATATTATTATACTTATTATAAATAATACTCCTTAAGCTATACTTCTATCTATAAATTATATAATTAAGGTACTTCGCCTCTGGCTACTATATAGTGATTTTACCTACTTTATAACAAACCTTCTAACTCTGCGCCGCGCCTCCTAATAATATAAACAGCCTTTAGTTATATAATCTTGCTAACTACCTATCCTAACTATAGCTATACTTATATATATCTATTTTACTAGCTGGCTTTATAATCCTTAACTTTATAGTTTAATAATAATATCTATTAACCTATCCTCTTGCCTATTATCTATGCTACTATTAAATACTATCTCTATTACTACTTTATCTACTAGTCTCCTTATTTAATTAGGCTAGCTAATATCTTTATTACTATGCTATTATTAGTAATGCTCTCTCTATATTAAAGTAGTTAGTATAACCTATACTTACGAATTCCTAAAGGACTATCTCTACCTTAGTATTATAGAGAGTCTATTTAAAGAAGGGCTACTCTATAGAGTATTTAATAATCTATCAAATCTCTACTACTAAGTCTGCTTGCTTATTTATAATAGGTTAGTATATCTATAAGTTCTCTATAGAGATATTAATAAAAGCTTTCTTAAGAACTATATTAATAATATACTCTTAGTGTTATATCCAAGAAAGCTCGACGTGCGGCGTTCGGGAGACTGCTTAATAAAATAGAGAGCTTTATTAATTATATTAATACTAAACTCTTATATAATATTTTATATATTATTAATATTAATAAGTATACCTTATATATAGCTAGTATATTAATATGCTAGGTCTAGTGCTAATATCTTAGAGAACTTATTATAGGTTATAGAATAAGGAAGAAAGATAGATATAAAGCCCTACTTATAGAACTTTTTATACTTCTAGCTATAAGAACCTCTTAGGAGGTTAAGGAGTTATCTCTTATATATATAATACCTTACTAAAAGGTTTACCTCTTAGGTACTTTTTATAGCACCTTACTAAAAAGTTTAATAAAGATATTACTATAAGAGCCTTAGTAGCCTACTTAGCCCTAATATAATTAGCTCTATTACTATTCTGCTAGTCTATTTAGCTAGAGTGTGTGTCTAATAGGTTTGCTTGCTAGTAGAAATATATTAGGTTTCTATATTATGATCCTTAACTAGTAGAGGGTATAGGTTAAAGTGCCTCTATAGTATTTTCTAAATTATATCTATAAACTAGGTGAATTTATTATAGCCTTTTTATAGGGGGGCTGTGTTATAACTATAAACTTAATAATTAAAGTACTTAATATCTAAGGCCTAAAAAGATAGATATCTTTATTTTATACCTCTCTCTCTAAGTAATTCTAGTCTTAAGTAGGCTTTAGTAATATTAATAATTATATTATAGCTTATTATAGCATTTTAGTATTATTTACTGTTTTTACTAATAGATTACTTTAACTATATACTAAATAATATATTATTTTAGTATAAAGTTATAAATAGCCTTAAATAGGTTCCTTATTTAAGTATAAGCTATAACTTTAGGTTAAGATAATCTCTTATTAATAGTTATAAAGTGAATAGTATTACTTATTTTATAGTAAATAACTTAAGGATTTTAAGTAAAGGTTCTATAATAATTTAGTATTTATAAGTATAGATATTATAGTTGCTAGTAGTTTTAAATAATACTAGAGTAGATATAGATAAGATAGATCTTAGTCTTAGTATAGTAGCTTTATTAAAATAGATTATTCTATAGTAGGACTTTTATTATAATAGCTTATTATATAACTTATAGATTCTTTTTTTATTCTATATCTATTATTCTTATTATTTAAGGAATCTTAATAAGTAATAAGTTATATTAATAAAGTTACCTTATATAATAGGTATAGAGATATATTATAGTCTTTAAGGTAGGTATACTTATAGGTAAACCTACTCTTCCTACTTTAGTAATATAAGTAGTATAAAATAAGTTCTCTATATATACTAGATTACGGAATTTAGTATAGTAGTAGTTACTTTACCTCTTTAAGTAAAACCTTGCTAATCTATAGGGTTTAAGTAGTATAATATATAAGGTTAACTGCTAAATAGTATTAGATATATACTAGCTAACCTATTATATAGATATATATTAAAAAGCCGTAAGTTAATTATATATATTTAGAGGTTCTACTAACTATATAGGCAGTAGTATTAAACTATATATATATATACTATATAATAGGTTATATAGCCTTATATATATCTTTCTTTATAGTATATATCCTGCTGCTTTATAGGTTATAGTATTTATATAATAGATATAGAATTAATACTTTATTAATAAGGCTCTTTAGTACTATAGCTTTACTACTTAGGTTTATAGTTATAGGTTAATTTATAAAAAGCTTATACTTTCTGAAAGTATATTAATCTTAATGTAAAATTAAGTAAGAGTAGTAGTAAGTAGAACGGGTTAATATAAAGTAATCTTTATTAAGGGAAAGGTTAATAAATAAAGATAATTATTTAAGAGAAAGTTAGCAATAAAGACTATTATATATAGAGAGGTTTAGTTATTAAATATAAACTTATATTATATAGAGGTAAGCTTAGTATTATTATAATATATATTATATATACTAAGGAGGGAAAAGTAGGTTATAAAGGGTTTAGGTATAAAGTAGTAAGGTAATCTTAGGTTTAGAGAAGCTAGAGCTTTTAGACTTAGTAAGTAAAGCTATTAAGAAATATAAATTAGTATTTATCTTATTATACATATTACTTTTAGTCTATATAAAATATATATACTCTTTGTCTTAGGGGTCTTATTTAATATAAACTATATCTTTAAGGTTTATTTAAGAAATATTAAAAGTATAGCCTTTTTAGATACTATTATATATTTATAGATACTAAAACCTATAATATATTACTTCTTATAAGAGAATATATTATAATATAGTAAAATAAGATTTAGTTAACTTAGTGTTTCAAGTCTTAAGTATAGGTCTTAGAGATCTTAATAGCTTTATTATTACTTTTATTAGTAAGCAAATTCTCTAAATATTATAAAGTTAGATATATACTCTAGCTAAATAGACTAGTAGAATAGTAATAGTATAGGTAATGCTATGCTATATATAATAGAGCTAATTATATTAAGGCTAAGTAGGCTACTAAGGCTCTTATAGTCTATAAATGCCTTTACTAAACCTTTTAGTAAGGTGCTATAAACAGTACTATATAAGAGATAACTCCTTAACCTTCTAAGAGCTTCTTAAAGCTAGAAGTATAAAAAGCTCTACTATAAGCAGGGCTTTATACCTATCTCTCTTCCTTATCGTTATTCTATAACCTATAGTAAGTCCTCTAAGATATTTAATATAGATCTTAGGAGGCAGACTCCTAAAGCTATTAATATAGATATCCTTTCTATTTTATAAAAACTATTTCCTTAATAAGCTTATAATAGATCTTATAGTACTATAGAATACTATATTATATTAAGGTAGAATAGTTATAGATATAGTCTCTAATAGATATTAACTATAGGTTTCTATTAATAAATAGAAACCTTTTTATAACTTAATACTTCTTTATTATTAAAGTAAAAGCCCTAAATAGAAGTATTATATAGAGTTTACTAAGGTACTCTAACTTTAGGCTAGTATATTCTTAAGATATTCATACCGTATTTTATATCTAAGTATTCTAGAACCTTAATCTCTAGTTTCTAACTATATTCTATATAATATTAACTAATTAGTAGAGGTAGCTTCAGCTATTTAGTAAATATCCTTTAATATTATAATTACTTATCTTAGTGCTTAATATAATATAAGTTTTAAAGCTTAGATAGAATTTAATAAAGTAGTATACTTACTATACCTTAATAGATATATAGATTTTATAAAGATATTAAAGAATTAGTTACTAGTTATTAAACTCTTTATAGAAGCTAGTCTATACCTTCTTAAATACTAGCTTAGTCTCTATAAATAAAATAGCTTTCTATATCTCTAAAACTTAATAATAAGTATAAAGGGTTTTTCTATCTATAGTAGTATAAATATAGACTTAATCCTTATTACTAAGTTAAGCTTCCACTTATATAGCTAGTTTATGCTCCTTAAATATATTATTAATAATAATATAAAAATACTATTTTTTGCTATTTTGACTTAGCTTAAAGTAAGATATTTAAGTTAATATAGTAGATATAGCTATTACTATACTTCTAGAAATATATTGCTAAGAGCTATTTTTATTTCTTTATTAAAGTCTTTAATAATAATATTTTGCTAGTAGATATCAATTATTTTACTAAATAAGTTAGTAAATACTATTTAAAAGAAACTAAAACTCTTTAAGCTATTTATTATTTATTAGACTAAATATAGTATTAAAAATAGAATTCAGATAAGTTTATTCTATTACTTAAAAAAGGGGAAGCTTAAAATAGTTAGTATTATAGATATTATTAAAGCTTAGAATCTTTGGAAACTATTTTATATATAGAGGTAATAGAGAAGACTTTATATAAAGTCTAGAGGTTAATTAACCTTATTATCTATCTATTTTACTATATATAGAATTTCTTATTTATTAAAAAGCTTAATAAGTGCTATAGTTAGTAAAGAATTATTAAGCTTCTCATAATTAATATATATCCTAGTATTATAGATATCTCTTTAGGTTAAGTTAGACCTAGGGAACTACTCTTAGATAATAAAATATATATTATATACCTAGATACTAACTCTATAATTAGTATTCTTAATTATAGCTTTAATACGTTCCTTAAGCTACTTATAGAAGAGGTAAGCTAAGAGTATAAACATTAATAAATAATTATATTAACTATACTCTAAATTAGAATACAGTTATAGAAGCTATGCTTCCTCTTTATATACTTTTATAATAACTTACTATTAATATCTATACTTCTAAAATCTTTATTACTATTGCTTTCTATTTTTACTTTAGTAAGAATCTCTAAATTAATTTTATTAAAAGGTATATTATATTAGCAAGCTATAGAATTTATAGCTATAATACTAGATAATCCTAACTATTATTCTTAGTATATATATTAACTTAATTAAAAAGGATATTAGCTATAGATTTAGGCTCTCTAGGTATTAATAGGTTTAAAACCCTAGTAAGTAGTAGTAAAGACTATTTATTATATAGTAATGTTTAGAAAAATATAGTTTAGTATAAAGGAGTATAGCTTTCTAGAGACCTTTATTAATAAGAAAGTAAGTAGACTAGAGAAGAGTAAGTATTTAATATATAGAGTAATAAACTCTATATCTCTTAATATTAAGAGATATATTCATACAACTATAATAGATTAATATTAAGCCTTTACTCTATACTTATTTTATAGTATATAAAGCTAAATGAAGTT
This sequence comes from Colletotrichum neosansevieriae, assembly GCA_036785495.1. NCBI lineage: Eukaryota > Fungi > Ascomycota > Sordariomycetes > Glomerellales > Glomerellaceae > Colletotrichum > Colletotrichum neosansevieriae. The sequence continues at coordinate 45,320 of JAVHLV010000152.1, read as the reverse complement.
TAGAATTAGGCTACTTTTAGTTTTATTTACTATTAATTAGACTTCTCTTTACGCTAAATAGATATATTAGCCTAGTAAAGAGTAATATACTATACTTAGAGGTAAGCATAAATATTACAATATATTAGAGTTAGATAATAGATTAATAATATATAAAGTTATTAGTAAGAAAGATTTTATACTTATTATAAATATCCTAGGATATCTAATTTATACTAAGTAAGCTAATTAACTCTAGCTAGGTTCTAAAGTACTCTAAGTATATATTAATAGTAAAGATACTCTAGAGAGCCTTATTATCTCCTTATCTATAATACTAGCTTATACTAATCTTACTACTAAAGAATATAGAGGAAGCTATGAAATCTAATACTTAATAATATTAATATTTAGGGGAAGATTTATAGTAAATAGTACTATTACTATAAGTACTATCTTTTAAATATAATATATAAGGGGTAAAGAGCTAGATATAGAAATTTGTAAAGATACAATTAATAATAATATAGTAATAAATAATATAGTTAAGATTAATATATTATAACATATTAGTAAGAAGATGCCTAAGGTATATTATTTTTATGTAGTAGAACTTAGTATATTAATATTTCTTTTCTAATTAATAAGAGAAGTAGAATTCTATGCTTAGCAGAGACTTATATCTAGTTATCTAAATATTATATCTATATATTAATTACTATTAATAATAAGAATAGCTAAGAGAAAACTAACTAAGAGTTATTTATTACTAAGGATATTACTCCTTATTAAAGCTTAGAAATAAAGAAAAACTTAATCAGTCTACCTAAATATATAGTTAATATAATTATTAATAGTAATAATAAAGAGGCTAAGCTACTCCCTTATAGCTCTTTTTTAGTATAAGCCTCTAGCTTTACTTTAAGCTATAAGAAGAAGGTGTTTAGTATAGACTATATTATATAAGATAGCTAAATTAAGGATTAATTTATAGAAAAGTAAAGCTACAAAGTAGTCTATAACCTCTAAGTAATATAATAAATAAAATATAGATACTTTAGAGTAGCTTAATATAGAAAAATATAGAAGATACTATAAAAACTAAATTAGCTAAGTAGCCTTAAGAGTTATTTAATAATTAACTCTATAATACTTTAATTTTATAGCTATTAATAAAATACCTACTTTAAATATTACTAACTCATTTTAAATAATTACTATTTTAATTATTATAGTTAGGTTATAGTTTATAAAGTATACTACTACTACTATAGAATAATAATTACTAATATAAGTCTTTTATATATATATAAATATATAACTTTTACTTAGTATTTATAATATTAATAATAACTTTAGATATTATAAATTAACTATAGAAGTTAAATACTTAGTAATTAAAATAAATATCTTCATTAATATAATAATCTAAGGAAAAAGAAGCTTAAAACTATCTAAGTAGTAAATAATTCTTAAATAGAGATTTAAAATAGTAATAGAAGCTATATACTTAGCTATTAAATCTTAAGTCTCTATTAATTAATATCTAAAACTTAGAGAGTAGGATTTTAAATATTCTATATATTAGTATTCTATAAAGTAGTAAGTATAGATACTATAGATAATACTAGGCAGCTAGCAGTAGGTAAGCGCAGCCGCTGCTAAGCAGTAGCAGATACATACCTTATATAGGCCCAGGGTGGTAGCGGCTAATATCCCTAAGATTCTTCTGGATTAAGGCCTGTGCGCAGACACAATAAGATAAGGTTATCTATCTAGTTAGCTAGCCACTCAAGCATCAACAAACATTAGCTAAGGTCACATAGCAGAGAAAAGCGATCCCCCATCCTGCAATTAGAAACTTGCAATTCTCCTCCAGAACCAAAGTAACATCCTCCATCCATCTATTACAGCATCATACTCAAACGGAAAACAGCAACCCCTAATACTTTTAATGCCATACTGCGCATCGCCAGCTCATAACGTCATCCACACCTGGATTAACAAAGTCAGCATCTATCAGGATTTCATTAAGTCAGACACACAGGGACTTAAGACTTTCACATCACCAAGATCAGCTAGTCAAACCACGCCAAAACGAAAGGCCAAGATTAACATACACAACCACCCAAAGCGTCAAATACCCTTCTCACTGATAGACGCAAATACAAAGACAGCCCAGCCCCCAAAAACGCCCACCAAGCAGCAGGCAGAACTACAGCATCGCCGTCCAAAAGAGACAATATCCACATCCACAGAGCATAACCCAATAGGCAGCATAAACAGCACTAACTCAGAAGATAAGCTGGGTAATGCCACGCCGCGTAGTCCCTACCCATCAACGAGATCTCAGTCCAACCAACCAGCAGTGCAGTCACAAAGCATACTCGAAATAAACTTGCGCTCAACAGCCACATCAACTGTCTACGCAGCCGCCCTAGCACAGCGGGCTATTAAACAAACCAGCAGCAGCATCAGCAATCCTCCATCACTAACAGGGTCAGCCCGTTCTATGTCCAAAAGATCCAGCACTCACAGCCCTACTAAGAGCATCAAGGGAATAGCAGACCTTCAGTTAGCTGAGAAACCAATTAAGCCCACTCACCTCAGACCACCTAAACACCTCCCTACAGACATTCACCAGCTATGCAAGCACATCAGCGAGATCACCCAAAGCTGCTACATTATCCCAGCCGCCATCAGAGATAAAGTCACCGCACAAATAGATAAGTACAACCCTTACATCACACTCATAGACCACAACATAGACCACAGCCAAAATGGGCTATCCAAGCAGGCTCTTCTCAATAAACTCTTAGTTCTATCTAAAGTTATCAGGGAGACCCAATTAGCCACAAACCACAGCTTCTCCAAGGCACACTAGAACTCACACATCCACACACCAATACTAAAAGCCAGCATCAAACTAGACCCGCACCAGGACAGTCGCATCTCTGAGGAAGTGCAATACTTCAACGCCACAACAGCAGGTATATCACTACCATGCATCCCAAAACACTCAGACAGCGCAAGCCTGGGCGGTAAGATAGTAGATTATTATATCATACTTAACAGTCTAGAGGTGCAGGACTTAGCCCGGGCCACTATCATCGCTCTTAAGACCCAGGCAGCAAGTAAAGCAACATCGTCAGCAACATCAAGCTCGTCAGTCACATCACAAGATAAAAAACATTCAAAGAGGACTACACCAACAGCATCAACAGCACCAACAGTTACACTACCACCAACAATAAAGTCTATTAACCACACAAACTATGCGCCCTTACAGCTAGCACCTATTACCATGAACATCAAGACTAAGCAACCTGACAGCTCAGGCGACCAGGCGCGGGCACAACTTTCCGTATAGGTAGCAGCGCATTTCATCCACCTGCACAAGTTAACCAGCAGCCCGCAACCTATTAAATTAACACTACCCCTATTATATATATCTAGGCTAGTGTGGACCGTTTACTTAGCAGTGGAGAAGAAGAACCATATTATAAGTACAGCTTGTTATCCCGCTCCTACTACCTGTCTGTTAGCTGACTTTTATTATCTAGGATCTCATACATTCCTTTATACTTAAAGGCACCCAGACAATCCTTGGGTGTTATAAGGTACTTGCTCTGCTTCGCGCGCTGCGGACCTAGACGTTAGAGCAGTTTCAGCCGCGCTTTTTGCAAATTCTTAAGAGAGCTACGTTATATTAGAGTGAGCTGTGAGAATAGTTAGCGCAATTATTTTATATTTATTAGTAGCTATTATTATATAGTTATGCAAGGGTTTGCTTGCTAGCAGGAATATATAGAGTTTCTATATTATTATCTTTAAGTAGTAGAGAGTATAGATTAAAGTGCCTCTATAGTATTTCCTAAATTATATCTATAAATTAAGTAAATTTATTATAGTCTTTTTATAGAGGGGCTATATTATAACTATAAACTTAATATAGTAGAAGGGAATTTTATAGAAAGCTTACTTTTATTAAGTCTTATATAATATTAATAGAGAACTAACTTAAATACTAGAAATCTAATCTAAGGGACCAGTTCTAGTCCCTAAAGTAGTTACTATTAGTTAGAAAATTTAAGTATAGACTGTTTATAAACTCTATAAAAGGTATAATATTAAAAGGTTAGTCTCTCTACTAAAAAGTTAGTCCTTATTTATATAAACCTTTTTATTAATATATCTAGGCCTATAGTCTTAGTCTAAAAGTCACTATAACTACTTTTTAGGCCTAAATATTAACTCTAATATATTAGAAGTTATTAAAGTAATAAGTAATCTTAATATATACTAGCTATTATATACTATAATATTATAAGTACTTATTTTAATAATTTAAAAACTCTATACCTTTTATTATCTATTAATATACTATTTATTAATACTCTATATTATTTATAAATAGATACTTTTGCTTATATAATCTTTATATTTAAATAACTTTATATTCTTATTTTTTAGTATAGTATAAATACCTAGTTATTTTATTAAGCTTATCTTATTTCTAATAGCTAAGAAGGTATAGCTATATATATCCTATTAGTTATTAACTTCTTATACTAACCTAGGTTAGTATAGGTATACTATACTAATCCTTATGTAATAAGTAATTCTAATTAGCTAAAAGAGTAGTATTACTAGCTTTATTCTACTGTTTTAGTCTTTTAGTTATCCTAATTAGCTTAAATAGTAGCTTTCCTATTATAGTAAAAAGATATTATTAAAGATATTAATTCTCCTATTAATTAAGTATTTACTTAGTTCTTTTTAGCTAAAAGGTTAGTCCTATTTTTCTATGCTTTATAGTAGTAGTTATTTATAATATAGTATTAACTAGATATAATATAGCCCTACTCTTTTAGTCCTTAACTACTTCTAATTAGTGTATAAGTTAGTTCTTATTTAGGCTTGCTATATTAGTTTTTAAGTAATAAATAGTCGTAATTAGCTAAAAGATTAGTCCTACTTTTCTATGCTTTATAGTAGTAGTTATTTATAATATAGTATTAACTAGATATAATATAGTTCTACTCTTTTGGTCCTTAATTAGTATTGATTAATTTATAAGTTAGTTCTAAATTTATTCTATTTATCTAACTATAGAGTAGTCCTTACTTATTAAAGAGTTAGTTTCCTTACTTAGTAAGTAATTACCTTATTAAGTAGTTCTTATTCTATACTATACTATCTTATTTAGTTCTCTAGTATATATATATAAATCCTTTCTTTTTCCACTCTTAAAACCCCTTTTCTTATTACTTAAATATATATCTTATTAAAAAGCTATATTTTACTTCTCTACTTAATATTCTATATCTCTCCTTCTCTCTTTTAAGTTAGAGTATTTTATATCTTTTACTCTTATTTCTCCCTTAATATTATTAATATTAATATAAAAACTGTTTTCTCTTACTAACTTTACTTCTATTTTTAATTTAATAATTATTAAAATTACTAGCTTTTTATAAGCTATATTTAGGTTTTCTATCTTATTCTCCTATTTCTTAGTCTCTTCTAGCCTAACTACTAGAAATCTAATCTAAGGGACCAGTTCTGGTTCCTAAAGTGGTTGCTATTAGTTAGAAATTTTAAGCATAGACCGTCTATAAACTCTATAAAAGGTATAATACTAGAAAGTTAGTCCCTCCACTAAAAGTTAGTTCTTATTTATATAAACCTTTTTATTAGTATATTTAGGCCTATAGTCTTAGTCTAAAAGTTACTATAACTACTTTTTAGGCCTAAATATTAGTTTTAATATATTAGGAGTTATTAAAGTAATAAGTAATCCTAATATATACTAGCTATTATATACTATAATATTATTAGTACCTATTTTAATAGTTTAAAAACTCTATACCTTTTATTATCTATTAATATACTATTTGCTAATAGTCTATATTATTTATAAATAGATACTTTTGCTTATATAATTTTTATATTTAAATAACTTTATATTCTTATTTTTTAGTATAGTATAAATACCTAGTTATTTTATTAAGCTTCTATTATTTCTAATAGCTAAGAAAGTATAGCTATATATATTCTATTAGTTATTAACTCCTTATACTAACCTAGATTAGTATATATATACTATATTAGTTCTTAAGTAATAAGTAATCCTGATTAGCTAAAAGAGTAGTATTACTAGCTTTGTTTTACTATTTTAGTCTTTTAGTTATTCTAATTAGTTTACTACTTAGCTCCCCTATTATAGCAAAAAGATTTTATTAAGGATATTAATTTATTCTGCTAATTAAGTACTTACTTAGTTCTTATTAGCTAAAAGGTTAGTTCTATTCTTTTATGCTTTATAGTAGTGGTTACCTATATAATATAGTATTAACTAAATATAATCTAGTCCTACTCTTTTAGTTCTTAACTAGTTCTAATTAGTTTATAAGTTAGTCCTCACTAGGCCTATTATACTAATCCTTAAGTAATAAGTAGTTTTAATTAGCTAAAAGAGTAGTGTTACTAGTATTATTCTGCTATTTTAGTCTTTTAGTTATCTTAATTAGCCTAAATAGCAGCTTCCCTATTATAGTAGAAAGATTTTATTAAAGATATTAATTTATCTTACTAATTAAGTATTTACTTAGTCCTTATTAGCTAAAAGGTTTTATTAAGGATATTAATTTATCCTACTAATTAAGTATTTACTTAGTTCTTATTAGCTAAAAGGTTAGTTCTATTTTTTTATACTTTATAGTAGTAGTTACCTATATAATATAATATTAACTAGATATAATCTAGTTTTACTCTTTTAGTCTTTAATTAGTTCTAATTAGTTTATAAGTTAGTTCTTACTAGGCTTACTATACTAGTTTTTAAATAATAAGTAGTCTTAATTAGCTAAAAGAGTAGTATTACTAGCTTTATTCTACTATTTTAGTCTTTTAGTTATTCTAATTAGCCTAAATAGTAGCTCTCCTATTATAGTAAAAAGATTTTATTAAGGATATTAATTTATTCTGCTAATTAAGTATTTACTTAGTTCTTATTAGCTAAAAGGTTAGTTTTATTCTTCTATACTTTATAGTAGTAGTTACCTATAATATAGTATTAACTAGATATAATATAGCCTTACTATTTTAGTTCTTAACTAGTTTTAATTAGTTTATAAATTAGTTCTAAATCTATTCTATTTATCTAACTATAAAGTAGTTCTTACTTATTAGAGGGTTAGTTTTCTCACTTAGTAAGTAATTACCTTATTAAGTAGTTCTTATTCTATACTATACTATTCTATTTAGTTCTTTAATATATATATATAAATCTTCTCTTTTCTTACCCTTAAAATCCTATTTCTTATTACTTAAATATATATCTTATTAAAAAGCTATATTCTATTTCTCTACTTAATATTCTATATCTCTCTTTTTCTCTTTTAACTTAGAGTATCTTTTATTTTCTACTCTTATATTTCCCTTAGTATTATTAATATTAGTATAAGAACTATCTCCTCTTACTAACTTTATTTCTATTTTTAATTTAATAACTATTAAAATTACTAGCTTTCTATAAGCTATATTTAGGTTTTATATCTTATCCTTCTATTTCTTAGTCTCTTCTAGTCTTTAACTAATATCTATACTTTAATATTAAGTCTCTTTTTATACTCTATTAGTCTAAGTAGCTCCTAAAATCTCTAAAATCTCTAAGACCTTACTATACCCCTACTAAGCTTATTTTACTATAATTACTATTTAGTAAGTAAAGTAGCTAGTCTAGGTTTTAAAAATTATTATAACTTAAATAATACCTTAACCCTTATTACTAGAAGTAATATTACCTTATTTAGAGTACTAAACTAAGTATTAGTAATAATACTTATAGTATTTTAACTTTAAGACTTAATTTAGATAGCTTCTTAATATATTATAGAATCTTAAATATCTATAATCTTAAAGTTAATTAAGTATTTATAACTAATTAATAAAAGTCTATATTATAGAATTTAGATAATACTTTTAAGGAGTAAAAAGCTTAGTTAGTAGAGAAAGCTATATATTACTAGACTAAGAATATTATTTATATCTATAATTAACACTAGGGAAGCATCTGTAATGTTAACGGACCCGCTTTTCTAACAGACCCGCTTTTTTAGCTAGGTATGGGTTGTCGCGGCCGCCAGATGCAATGCGCGCCCACCTACGTCTGGCGGCCGCAACAAGCACTGCGCGCGCCCGCTTATATAATATTACGCCCACCCACTTAGCAGTGCGCGCGCCCACCTACGTCTGGCGGCCGCGACAAGCACTGCGCCCACCCACCCACTTAGCAGTGCGCGCGCCCACCTATATCTGGCAGCTGCGACAAGCACTGCGCCCACCCACCCACTTAGCAGTGCGAGCGCCCACCCACCCACTTAGCAGTGCGCGCGCCCACCCACCTACCTAGCAGTGCGCGCGCCCACCTACGTCTGGCGGCCGCGACAAGCACTGCGCGCGCCCACCCACCTACCTAGCAGTGCGCGCGCCCACCTACGTCTAGCGGCCGCGATAAGCAGTGCGTGCGCCCACCCACCTACTTAGCAGTGCGCGCGCCCACCCACCCACTTAGCAGTATGCGCGCCCACCCACCTACCTAGCAGTGCGCGCGCCCACCCACCTACCTAGCAGTGCGCGCGCCCACCTAGGGAAGCATCTGTAATGTTAACGGTCCCACTTTTCTAACAGTCCCACTTTTTCTAGCTAGGTTAGAGTTGTCGCGGCTGCTAGATGCAATGCGCGCCCACCTATGTCTGGCGGCTGCAATAACTTATATACCCCTTATTACAGCTGCTAGACTGCTACTCTATACTTGCTTATCTGGTAGCCTCAATAACCCACCTATTAGCAGTATATATTAGTATGTATCTTGCTTATCTAGTAGCTGCTAGACTGAGCCTACCTACCCTTACTCGTCTAGTAGCTATGATAACCCACCTATTAGTAATATATATTACCCTTATCTGGTGGCTGCTAGACTGAGCCCACTTATCTTTACTTATCTAGCAGCTATAATAACCTATCTATCTACTTACTAGATAACCTATCTATATATCTCTAGTAGCTATAATTACTCCTCTAGTAGCTATAACTACTTATCTGTTTACTCCACTCTAGTAGCTATAATAACACTCTGATCTACTTATTCTCTTAGTAATAACCCACCCACTCTAAACCTATCTTTCCTTATTTATCTAGTAGCTACTAGACTCCTTGCTTATATACTTTTACTTATCTAATAGCTATAATAATCTATATACCTTTACTTATTATCTAGTAGTTATTATAATCTACTTAATATATTTCTATATCTAGGCTCTACTTATATCTAAGGCTTCTGATTCTTATATAGATATTATCTAGCTATTAATTTACCTATCTAGTAGCTATAATAACCTAGCTATAGGTATATTACCTAGTATAAATTATCTATCTAGCAGTTATAATAAGTCCCCTCCTAGGCATAACTGCAGGTTATCTCTCTGGTAGTTATAATAAGTTCCCTCCTAGATATAACTACAGGTTATCTCTCTGATAGTTATAATAAGGTATATAGATATATAACTATTAGTTAGCTCTTTAGTAGTTATAATAAGGTATCCTAAAAGGTATAACTATATTATATTAATCTAACTATACTACTCTTAAAAATAGTCTTATATATCTAGTAGTTATAATAACTATCTTATATATCTATATATCTAGTAGTTATAATAACTATCTAGTATATCTATATATCTAGTAGTTATAATAACCCTCTTATATCTAAGTTATAATAACTATCTTATATATCTATATATCTGGTAGTTATAATAACTATATTTCTAGTAGTTATAATAACTATCTGATATATCTATATATCTAGTAGTTATAATAACTATCTTATATATCTATATATCTAGTAGTTATAATAACTATCTTATATATCTATATATCTTGCTATTAGAAAATAGCCTTATTATAATTCTAGTCTGTTTATCTAGTAGTTATATCACTATAGGTCTCTATCTAGTAGTTATAATAAGTCTATACTAATATTAAATTAGTATATATAGTAGTTATGATATTAGCTCTGCCTCTAGTAGTTATAATATCTGCTCTAAGTGTAGTAGGTAATTATCTCTACTCAGAGTTAGATAAAATATAGACCCCTTTATCTAGCTTCTAGAAAGGTTATCTTTACCTCTAGTAGTTATAATCTGAGACTTCTATTTCTCTAATAGCTGCAATAAGATAGGATAAATACTATATTATTACCTATAACAGAATAGTTTATAGTCTTTTATTTATTAGTTAAAATATATCTTTAACTGCCTACTAATACTATATTACCCCTATCTAGCTTAGATAATACTAGCTAATATAGGTAGATAGATAGAATAAACTAATAAATATAATATAGAACTTATTAGAAGTAAGGGCAGAATATAATATATACTTTTATAGGATATAGTTAATAAACTTAGAAGGATATATAGGCTAAAATAACCCCTTTTTCTAAGAGTATATAAATAAAACCCTTAGCTCCTTATCCCTAACTCCTAACTACTAACTTCTAACTTCTAACTTCTAACTTCTAACTTCTAACTCCTAACTTCTAATTGCTCCTATCTCCTAACTATAATACTTAATAACCTTAACTTACTTATCTTTAAGAGATAAGCAGTAATAGATATAAGTAGTATATAATAAAATTTTATAGGATAGAATTAGCTAGTAGGAATAATATCTTAATAAGAATAGTATTATGCAGACTTTATTACTAGTTTTAAAATAAACTAAGTAGTAGATTAGTAGTTTAAACTAAGATAGATAAGCTAGACTAGTCTAAGCTAGACTCTTTTCTAAAGCTATATAAATTTAAATATATAATTAAATTTATTTTGCTTATTTATCTATCTTATCTTATACTTTTTATTCTATTACTTAATATTACCTTACTACTATATAGTTACTTCCTAGGCCTATAATATTAGGAACTTTACAGATACTCTATTAATAATTAATACTAGAGAAGCTATTAACTTAATTACCTCTAGAATAGCAGTCTAGATATAGTTTATATTATTTCCAGGTTTTAAGTGCCTTACTGCCCTAGCTAATAATACCTCTATATCTTTAGCTGTTACTCAAACTGTGCACTATAAGGGCTAATATATTTATAATACTAGATAATAAATTCTCTCTGATTTATCTAACTAACCCTCTTATATAATACTTTGTATAATATCTTATAGTAAGCGTCTAATAATAATAGAAGCTACCTGCTATACTAGGTTCTATTAGTCTTCTAGTTTTATAACACTCTAAACTACTAGTTTCCTTACTACTACTATTAATATATATAACTATAGTAGTCTATCTGCTAGTTTTGCTATCTTATTTAAGACTATTAACCCTTATAATAATAACCTGTCTGTTATTATTCTGCTATTAATATATAATTACCTTGCTACTAATAGTTCTACTACTCTCTGCTCTAAGCCTGTTAACCTTATCTAACTAATATTAATTAGTAATATATCTGGTAATATGCACTCTCTCCTATACACTATTAAATATATTATAAAAGAATTATCCCTTATACCTTATTAACTATAAGTAGAGGCTAATACCTATATCTTAAGGTTTATACCTTTTAATATACTACTTACTATATATAACCTTAACATCTACCTAAGCTCTTAATTAGACCTTAACTTAATAGTTAAGTTAGATACCCTAGCTTATATTATTTGTAAGGCCTATATAGGCTTACTAACTACCTATAAGTACCTATATAGGTAGTACCTAAAACTACTTATAGGTAGTTTAGGTAGGCCTAAACTATCTATAGGTAGTACCTACTTTAACTACCTATAAGTAGTTAAGCTTATAGGTAGTACTACTTATAGGTTAATATTATATAGTACTACCTATAGAAAAATATATATAATAAATAGATTTTAGTAAGTATAAAGATTTAAGCTTATAAGTAAGATTACTATAAATAATTACTATAACTATATTAGAATACTTATAGTATTATAAGGTATTAACTTAAGAAATTTAACTTTACTTAAAATAGAAGTAGAAGTAATAGATATTTATTTACTATTAGATAAAGAGCTTATAACTACTAGTATAGTAGTTTTTCTCTGCTTCTGTTATATTAACTTAGAAGAGTAGTTTATAGATAAGTGAGGTATTTATTAGGATATAGGAGGTATAGGTGAGTAGCTTAGTTAGGATAATTAGCTTGAGAATCTTAGCTGCTAAGTGCTAGATAAAGGGAGTAATAGCTTATCTCTAGAGCTTTCTATAATATCCTTATTTTTAGAAATAGCTTAAATACTAGCTATATTATTACTATCTTTTTTAATAATAATAGAGAGGTTTAATATATTATTAAAGATTATAAGATACTTCTTAATATTATTTTTCTCTAAAAGAGAAGAGTAATTAAAAGCCTCTCTAATAATATACTACTACTTCTTAAAGGTATTAGTAATATTAATATTATTAGAGATCTCTTTAAGTATTATCTAAGAGAGCTAAGTCTTATTATATTAATTAATTTTAATAGTAAGAGTATTAAAGATAGTATTAGCTGAGAGGTTAAAGTAAGAATAATAGTAGATATAGTGAGTAAGGCTAAATAAGTGTTTAAGAGGGATAGATATTAGTTAAATAGATAAGAAGTTTTAAGCTATTTAATAAATATTATAGAATCTTAGGTTACTATTTTCTAAGCAAATCTAAAATTACTATATAGTTTTTATAGGATATATAACTAGTTATATTAGCTATAAAACTAATATATTATTAATATTATATATTAGTATTAAAAAAGTTATTATAAATATTTTAAGCTTTTTAAGATATTAACAGCTTTCTCTATAACTAGTTAGTATAATTAATTACTATATTAGATTACTATAAATACCTTTTTCTTTAAACTATATAATAGTAGACTATATAGTGTATGCTATAATCTCTGAGTTATAGCTTAGTTATTAGTACTATAGCACTCTATATCTTTATAGTATTACTTAATATAAACCTTAATAAAGTCTTATTATACTTAAGTCTAGAGTGTAGTAGAAGAGGGTAAATCCTTAAAAAAGTTTATAAAGTGGAATTATATATTATATATACTTATAATTAAGATTCTAGGTTTAGGGGTAAGCAATATAGCAATACTATATACCTTAAAAGACTTCTTATTAATAAGCTTCTTAATATATTTATATAGCTTATTTTATCTGTTCTTAGTAGCTGTTTAAAGAACTATTATCTAGGTATAATCTTTATATAATACTTTTTCCTTTAGTATAGCAGCATAAAGATCTAAGTGGACTATTATAACTTATAATAAAGTGAAGGTATAGCTAGGAGTAAGGTTATTTAACTAGCTAAGGAGGTTAGTAAAAAGCAAAAAGGGGCTAGTAATATTAAGTAGAATATTAAGAGCTTTCTAATTAGCCTTAGTAAAAGTAAACTAGGCATAAAGGAAGTGCTTTTTAATCTAAGCTGAAATTATTATCTTAAGCTCTCTTATATAAATATATATAAGTATAGTAGAGTTCTATTTTATCTTAATATTATAAAGTAGGTGTAATAGTTACTGATTTTTCCAGGTAGATTTCTAGAAGTTAAGGAACTCTTATATCTTCTTACTAGATAGCTTTAGGAAAACAGCTAGAAACTAAATCTAGATAACTATTAGTATATAGATAATTTCTAAATATTTATACTTACTTTTTAAATAATATCTCTAAATAGACTAAGAGATATATTATCTCTAGTATCTAGATCTTAGCTATCTGAGCTAAATAGGTTATTATTCTTAGAGTTCTCTTTATCTTTTGAGTAAGTAGTTAATAGCTGAGACTCTATAAATATATCTACTATAGGGATCTAAAAAGCCTTAAAAATAGCTTTAATAATTAGATTAAAGATATAAGCTAAATAGTAAATATAATATATTAGCTAGACTAGAGATACTAAATCTTTTATAAGTTTCTAAGCTAAAACTTTAAGCTTAAAGAAACTTATATTATCTACTAAAATAGTCTAAAAGTTAATAGTTTTATATATCTTTTAGTATATCCCCTTAAAGAGATTTAATAGAGCTCTAGCTTACTTAATTGCTATATATCTATTAGTTATATTAATAGCACTAAAGAGCACTTATTATAACCTCTATTACTAATTAATAAAATAATAAAGAATACTAAGCAGAGAGTATTTTAAGTTAGAAGTACTCTAGATATTAATTATAAGAGAGATATTAGTAGCAGGAGGAATTAACTGAAGAGTAGTTTATTAGATCTATAAGGCTTCTTTAGCTATCTATTTTTAGAGGGTTTGTTAAGATAGTAGGTAGTAAAGGGGATTAAGATATAAATAAAAGTTCTTAAAGGTAAGGTTTATAATAGAATTAAGAGAAAGGTTAGTGCTAATAATAAAGTAAATTAATACTTATTAGTTTAAAGTAGATATATTATAAGCCTCCTAAATCCAGATTACTATAAAAAATTACTATAAATATATTAACTAACTTATAGCTATTATACTACTACTATTATACTAAGTATAAAGATATGCTTTTAAGTTAAGATATTATTATATAGTATTTATATTAGAGTTCTTAATTGCAGGATAAGTAAAAGATTATTAATAATATTTATAGAGTAACTTTAGCTTTTCTGAGATTAAATTATAGCCTTAGTAAAACTGCACCTAATAAGGAGTTTTATAAGAGAGAGTTTAGAATAATTTTATAATTGCTTTTTGCTTTAATTTAGAAGCTATTAACTATAGTATATATTTTCTAAGTTAAACCTATTTAAGATACTATAGTAGAGTTTTCTAGAAGGTGAGAAAAAGTTAAGTAGTTTTAAAAATAAAAATAATAATTTTTAATTATAGCTATAAGCTAGTAGGAGGGGAATAAGTTATTATATAAGTTATTATAGACTAGGTAGTATCTAGTAGTTTAGAAGCTTCTAATCTAAAAGGGTCTAGTCTATAAGGGTCTAACCTAAGAGAACTTACTATTATAAATAATAGAGCAATAAAGGATACTAAAGGAGAGAAAATTTATAGATTACTATAAGGTAAATATAAATAAAAGATAAAGTATAATTATATAAGTAGCTATTTTAGGGTTTCTAACTAATTTATTTATTTTATAAATTTAGTTAGATTTAGACCCCTTATCTTTTTTTTTTCCTTCTATTTATATTTAGCTTTTAATACCTTGCTTATTAACTAGCTCTATATCTAATAGAAGCTTTCTAGAAAGAATAGAGAGCTCTTTACTACTAATTTAGAACCCCTTATTAAAGGTGGGATATAATCTAAATAAGCTTTAAAAGCAGCTAGTTAAAGAGGTTCTAGAAACTCTATAAAGGAGTATAAGTTATATAATAACTATTACCTAAGCTAGCCTAGATATTAGTAGTTCTAAGATTAAATTACCACACCTCCCACTATAGAATCTTATAATAAAGTTTGCTAGAAGGATAGATATTAGTTAACCACTATAAGTAGTCTAAAAATAGCTACTAAAAATAGCTTAGAAAAAGCTAGTTTAGATTATAAAACGCTAGAAGGTTTATAGATAGAGACTTAGTAGTAAGTAATATAATTATTATCTTAAGCTTTTACTAAGAAATATAGTAACTATACTTTATAAGATTTAAAAATACTAAAAGATAACTAATCTTTTAATTTCTTAAAGTGTATTTACTAAATTAGTTTGAGAAATAACTTATAGTCTTTCTCTTAAAAACCACTATTAGATTTAATTCTAATCATAAGCTATTAAGGCTCTCTATAAAATTAGTAAGTAATTTCTTATTAATATATTTAAAAGTAAGAGATATCTCACCTTTTTACTATAAAATTATATTAATATTAATAGATATAAATCTCTATGCAATTTATACTAAGTATATAACTTTATAAAAGAAAAATATAGACTTAGTAAAGAAATTAATAAAGAAGATAGTAGTATAGAGTATTAGATTAGTTTAGTTTACTTAGATTACTTTAAATAACTACTATAATAATTACTTACTTTCTATTTTTAATACTATTACTAAATCTAAATAGCTATACTATTTAGAGCAAAAAGTTAAGTTAATAAGTAAGCTTCTAAGCAATCTCACTAACCTATAGCTAGTTATAGAGAGTATTATCCTACCTAAGCTTAAGCTTAAAAAAGAAGGGGATTAGCTATAAAATAGCTAAGAATAAACTATCTATTATAGATAGAAAGTTAACTGCCTGAGTAAGAGCAGTAAAGTTATTCTAAAACTAGGATAGACCTATAAGCTTCTAAATACCTCTCTAGACTACCTAGCTAGTAATTTCAGTAAATATAGCCTTAACTAATAGCTTAAAGGAGGGACTATAGTAACACTTAGCTATAGTATATAGTATACTACGTATTTTAAGGGCAGGGCAGTATACTAAGGCAAAGTTTCTATTTAAATTAGTATAAATATAAAAGATTACTATAATAGTATATTACTTATATCTTAATCTTCTTAATAGAAGAGTTAAGAACTAGGTATTTCTATTTCTTTTAGGAGAGGTGCTTTAGCTATTAGTATTTAGTAAGGGAAAACTAAAGAAGTACCTCCTCTTTAGTGAAGATATTACTAGCTACTAAATAGTTATAGCCTAGTTAAATTAGGCTATACTTATATATAATAGCTACTATAAAGGCAGGGTTATTTATAAGGCGCTTAACTTTAATATAAAGTCTCTCTAGTATAACTTCCTAGTTATTATAGAAGAAGTAGTACTCTTAGATATAGTTTTTCTATATTTATTGATAATTATAGTAATTAATTATAGTAATTTACATACCTTAATAAGCTTATTAATAATTGCAGCAGATTGCTTAGTAATATTAATAGTAGGTATTTTCTTATTAATACCTATATTGAAATTAAGTAAACCCTTAATGTTATCTAGATTTATCTAGGTATTCTTATTAATCTCCTCTATAGGGATATCTTTCTAAGCCTTATCTCTATCTTTAGCTATAATATTATAGCAACTAGAGGAGGCTAGGCTAGCTATTTTAGTAAGAAGCTAGTTTAGGTAAGTTTCCTTTAATATACTATAGGGATATTAATATATACTTAATTAAGAGATAAAGATACTTACTATTAGGCTTTAATCTGTTAGATCTCTTAAGCCTCTAGCTTAGTGTATTTAGTTATAGAACTATTAGTCCACTTACTTAAAGCTTTAAGGGCTTTAAGCTTATAGGCTTTCTACTATCTAAGAGCCTTTTTAGCGCAATTAACTTCCTTTTAGGCCTTATTTATATTATTAATTTGCTAGTGAGACTTTTTAGTGTTTATATTCTTAGAATAATCTAACTCTGCTTTACACTTTGCTCTAGTACTAGACCTAAGCAGCTAGCCTATAGTAGATTAGTATAAAGGATTGCTATAAAAACAAGTAGAATATACTATAATTATATCTTAAGAATATTTTAATATAACTTACTAATTTATAAAAGTTAGCTACTTAAATTTATAAGTAAAATAATAATATTACCTTGCTTATAGTAGTTATAATTACGCTTTTATTATAGTTATTATACTTAGTAGGTTATTATTTAGAGAGAAGTTTTTTTTAGCTTTAAAATATTAAAAAAGATTAAAATATATAATAGTTAGTCTGTGTGCTAGCTTGCTCTTTACTACGTTTTCCCTCCTTTTATCCCAAATATATAAAAATAAAAATACCTATAATTTTATCAGTAATATATTTAGAAGATTCTCTATTTAATAAGCCTACTTCTATATTTTTAGGATACTTATATAATTTATAGTAGATTTTAGAAACTTAATACTTTATACTATTAGCTTCTATTAAATAAAGAAAGATATTTACTTCTTTCTGCTCAGTTAATAAAAATTATTACTAAATATAAATCCTACTTTTCCCTAACTATACTAACTTTCCTCTTATATTCTATAACTACTATAACTATAAACAGGTAATTTATCCTTTTAATTATTATAGTAATTATCTATACTAATCTCTACTTAAGCTATAGCTTCTATATATATAAAAATATAATATAGAGCTGCTACTACTAGTAAAAAGCCTATTATAGGTAAGAAGACTCCTACTAAGAAGACTGCTACTAAGAAGACTACTACTAAGGTTACTAAGAAGTCAGCTAGAAAGTTCCTCCCTAGCTAGTCTTTTGCCCTAGGCTAAGCCTAAAAGAAGAAGCACTATTAATATCCTAATAGTAAGCTGAGATTATTATAAAAGATAGCTATAAACTAACTTACTTTAGCTAAGGCTCTTTGTGAGATTAGGACCTACTAGAAATTAACTAATCTTATTATCTCTAAGCTTCCCTTCTAGTAGGTTTGCTAGGAAATCTGTAATAATATTAGCTATAGTAGCAATATTTACTAAGCAAAGTTAGCTATTAGAGCTCTCTAAGAGTCTTTAAAGAGTCTTCTTTCTAGCATCTTTAAGAGTAATTATCCCCCTCTCTAATTTATTTATTTATTAAACTAATTAGTTTAGTAATTAATCTTGCTACTATCTATACTAAATATGTTACTATTATGCCTAAAGACTTTAACTTAGTTAAGGCTATTCTAAGAGCTAGCAAGCTTTATAGTAATAGGTAGTTTAAGATATAAGGGTAAAAAGGGGTGTTAAAATATAATAAGATAGTAATAGAATTTTAGCTATTTATAATATATCTATAAATCAGCCTAATTACTATAAAAGATATCTATAACCTCTAATAAAAATATAAATTACCTATAGGTATAATTACCTATAGGCTACTTAAACTTATAGGTATAGTATTTATACTATATTTATAGGCTTAATTACCTAAACCCACTTAACTTATAGGTATTTATAGGTATTACCTGCTACTTATAGGTACTATCTATAACTACCTACCTATTTTGCAGGTATCTATAGGTACCTGCAGGCTAGGTAATTACTAACCCTAGGCCTGTAAAGGCTATAATATATATCTGGGATATGCTTACTGAAGCAAGTATATATATTACCTACTCCTTGTTACTGCCTTTAAATAAGATTAGTGTGATCCTGCTTTTAATATTATTAACTCTGTTAATATCCCTCCCTATCTTATTAAGTTTGCTAATATAAATATCTAGTACTATATTATTATCTCTGATAGTATTGCTAGATAGCTTACTTAGGATATACTATTATTATGCTATAAGAGGGCTACTAAGCTTAGAGCGCCTATATTTAGTAGCATATATATCTTAACTACTGCTCTGAATACCTATTATAAATATGCCCCTCTCTATTAGTTAATTAACTACTTTTAGCACCTGCTCTATAACTGCTACTCTTTATTTCTCAGTATTAAGATTAGGATAGTAGCTAAACTAGATCTTTCTATATTATATCTTTGCTCCTAGGTTATTGCTCACCTTTTCTGCCTATATAATATTCTTAGCCTGGAGTTAATTAATATTACTCTGCCCTTATTATATATAAATAGGCCTGTCTAGTAGCTATTTCTTATTTGAGAAACCCTATATAATATTATGAGTTTATTTATATTAAACTGTTAACTCTTACTAACTCCTAAAGGAAATAATATAGTTTTTTACTCTTAGTTTCTTAGATACTTTAGTTAGATATTATTCTGTTATTGCTACACTTTGGGCTCTATGCTTATAGTATATTAAAGTTTTTTAGCTATAGTTCTTAGAAGCTATATTATATATTATTAAATTATATTCTACTTAATTACTTTTATAATATACTTAGTAATATTACTAGATATTTTTAATATTAATAAACTGCCTGATATTAATATGCTTTACTCCTTTAACTTTGCCTAGACTTAGTGAAGTTAGAGCTGCTAATATAGTGCTAATCTGGAGTGAAACTTAACCCTATCTAGAGCTGACTTAGAGCTAACTTAGAGCTAACTTAGAGCTAACTTAGAGCTAACTTAGAGCTAACTTAGAGCTAAGCTAACTTAGAGCTAACTTAGACCCCTATATAGATAAACTATATATCTGCTATAGTTATGCTAGTATACTAGGCTTATGCTCTTTGCTTTCCTGAAATATAATATGTTAGCTGCAAATCTCCTCTCTTTATCTTCTAAGTTATATATATGTTTTTGCCTAATTCTAAAATAGCCCCCTCCTGCTCTAAATCTAAGTTTCTTATCTAAGATAAGTATATTAAATTTTATAATAAGTAAGATAAACAGCTTAATATAGAGCTAGCCCTTATCTAGATAATATATACTAATAGCTAGTATAGTATTTGCTATAATTAAAAAGCTATTTATACTATATAACAGACCCTCTATAATATTAATATAGTTTTAGGAGAATAGATTATAAGCCTTTATACTATCTAAGACTAGTATAGCTATTAGCTTTATTAGCTTTTTATAGAATAAGAAGAATATAGCACCTAGCTTTACTAGGTTACTATAATACTAGCTAAGTATAGTTCTTAGCTTTTCTAGCTTTTTATAATCTAAGAAGATTATAGTGTTTAGTTTTAAGATCTATATATAATCTAAGAGGATTATAGTATTTAGCTTTAGGATCTATATATAACTTAAGAAGATTATAGTGTTTAGCTTTGGGATCTATATACTAAACTGTTCTTTATTTACCTAGAGTTTACTTAGTTTAAGGTATTTATTATTAACTCTATAATTGCTTGCTAACTTGCTTATTAAAGTCTATTCTAGCCTAGTACTCTGAGTAAGGTATAATCTTTTCTAATTATAAGCTTTTTCCTTAGAATGCTTATTAGTTCTATATAATATAAAATCTAGGTAGTAATAAATATCTTATATAAATCCTTATATACCTAGTTGAGTTTTATAATATTTAAGATACCTCTTAGAAACTTAAAACAGAGGATATAAATAAGGAAGACTATAATATATCTAATCTGGATTTTTAAGAGCAATATATATCTTACTTCTATACTATTAATAATATTATTTATTTATTTCTAGAGCAGGCTGTGGAGAAGATTAAGGGCATTATTAGTCTTTAGAAATATAATATACTAGACTTTATTATAAAGGTTAAAGTTGCATAGTAAATACCTTAACCTGCTATTAAGAGGCTCTATCTCCCAGACTATACTAATATTGCTTAATAATATAAGCGCTGCTATATGAGATTGATCTATAGTAAGGTAATATTAAAACTAAACTTTGTTATTTTAGTAACTTAAGAGCCCTCTAGTAGCAATAATACTAGTAAGATAAGTTAATTAATATAGGAGGATTCTAGTAGGAGGTATGCCTGGAAAAAGATAGTAAGGCTAATTAAGGACTAGACTTGCTCTATATCTAATAGTCTGCTATCTGGCAGTATAACTAATACAAACACTTTGTTTTATAAGTAGAGGTTTCTGCTACCTTTAACTATATAGGTATTTATAGATAAGCCTTTAATAGTACTCTATATTACTTATTTTACCTTTCTATTATATTATTAATATTTTAGCTAAGGCTTTATTATTTATTATAAGTCTAGAATATAAACTAAGCTATATACCTAGGTTATATTTATTATAGCTAGTAGATATGCTTTTAATATCTAGTAGCCTTAACTATTCTAGTTATTTATAGAGTATAAATTAGCTATAAATATTATTAACCCCTTTACTTAGTTAAGTTAGCTTGCTATATATACTTACTTAGAGTCCTAGATTATACTTATTATAGCTAATAGATATTATTCTTACTATTTAGTAGTTATAATAATTGCTCTCTAACTCTTTATCCTCTAATAGATTATATCTGTTATAGCTAATAGAGGTTATTCTTACTATCTGGTAGTTATAATAACTGCCCTCTAACCCTTGATTCTCTAATAGCTTATACTTATTATAGCTAATAGATATTATTTTTGCTATCTAGTAGTTATAATAACTACCTTCTAACTCTTTATCTTCTAATAGCTTATATCTGTTATAGCTAATAGATATTATTCTTGCTATCTGGTGGTTATAATAACTATCTCCTAACCCTTTATCCTCTAATAGCTTATACCTATTATAGCTAATAGATATTATTTTTGCTATTTAGTAGTTATAATAACTGCGCTCTAACCCTTTATCCTCTTATAGCTTATACCTGTTATAGCTAATAGATATTATTCTTACTATCTAGTAGTTATAATAACTGCCCCCTAACTCTTTATCCTCTAATAGCTTATAAGGAAGTTCTTCTTTATATCTTCTATATTTGCTATTAATATTATATAGTTAGGATAATACTTAAACCTGCTTAATATCTAGCTATACTAATTGCTTATACTGCTATAGTATTGCTTTATGTTTTAAGATATATATCTATATATTATTGCTAGTATTAGCTAGATTTATAGACTATGGTATTAAATACTTATTATGGCTGTTAGAGGCTGAGACCTGGATAAATGTTAGCCTATAAGAAACGTACTCTAGCGTAAACTCCTGTCTCCTATTATCTAGTAGCTGCTAAGGTCTACTTATAGATAGGTTAGGTATCTAAGGTAGGTTTATATCTAATAGTGTTAGGTTAGGCCTGGAGTCTATACTACTAGCTTTTAGATAAATATAGGTCTAGATAATATATATTATAGCTAGGTTTTAGCCTAATACTTAAGGTACTAATCTAAGAGCTTAGTATCTAAGCCTGGAAAGTATATACTTTAGCTGAGTTATAGAAAATAGTTAGTCTAAGGGATATATATCTTATTATAGCTAGGTTATTAGATTAACTATATGCCTTACTGCCTGGTATAATATGCTAATATCTGTAAAAGTCTTCTTCTATTTTTTTCTTATTCTAAACTTCTCCTCTTTTTCCCCTTATTAACTCTTAAAATATAGCACTAATAGTATAATGCTCTCTATTACCTGTTCTAAGCAATTCTCTAACTCTGAAAAACTGTGAGGTTATCACTATAGTAAGTATTAGCCTCTATTAGCTGTAATACTGGTCTCTGTATAAGTAGGTGTGGGCTTTATAGGGTCTTTGCTAATTCCATCTCTATATTCTATAGCTGCTACTATCTGCTATGCTCTATCTGGTTTATCTACTAAT
Source organism: Colletotrichum neosansevieriae (assembly GCA_036785495.1). Lineage (NCBI taxonomy): Eukaryota > Fungi > Ascomycota > Sordariomycetes > Glomerellales > Glomerellaceae > Colletotrichum > Colletotrichum neosansevieriae. Next base: position 22,229 of record JAVHLV010000152.1, on the reverse strand, counting down.
CTTATTATTATTAGGCTTTAGTAGATATAACTATGCTTAATACTCTGGTAATTATATCCTTCTTTATTAATATATAGTTAAAACTTTATATAGTTTCCGCCTTATTGCTTGTCTTTTATGCTAAGTATCTGAAACCTATTCCTCTCTAATATTAGTATATACTACTCTACCTAACCTCTTGCTTTAAACTTAATAGCACTGCAATTCTAGAGCTGTATTATAAGGCTTTTACCTACCTGCTCTCTACTTAATATAATATTACCCTTATACTCCTTAAATAGTATTTATCCTGCCTATCTTTGCCTCCTAGCTTCTCTCCTCTCCTATTTCTCTTAACCTGGACTAATAGTTTTAGATACTAGATCTATAACTATATTACTAGGAAAAAGGTAACCCTCTATTAGTATATATATACTTAATATAGTGCTACTATAGATATAGTCTATAGCTTATATCTTTAAGGATACTCTATCCCTAATAGCTTAAAGTATTTTTATATCTACCTGCCTGCTTAGTTACCTAGTTAGAATAATACTTAAAGCCTGCTTTATATTAATAATAATTCTGCCTAGCCTAGTCTTACTTGGATACTTAAAACTATTTATTATTCTATTAATATTAATATAGCTAATAAGCAGATATCTAATAGCACCCTTACTAAGCCTAATCTCTTTCTCTCTATAATAGGGTTTTCTTATATTCTAAGAGGCTATTATATCTTCTAACAGGCACTTAGCTTTTTTCCTCACTTTATAGTTAGTATTATAAAGTTTTATATTAACTACCTTAGACCTATTATTAACTAAGCTTTTGCCTCTATATTAGAACTTTATAGTTAGTCTATCTTAGTTAAGCTTAACTGCTAATAGTTAAGTAAGCCTCTATAAGGTTTCTTTAAGTATACTATTAAAGTTAATATAATAGCTAAGTATTTGAGGTTTTTTTCTAAGATCCTTATCTTTATTACTCTTAATATACTAACACCTTACCCTTAAGCTAGCTACTCTAATCTTAGTGCTAACTTAGCCTCTGCTATTCTCCTGCCCCCTTATATTATTAAAGCCTTTAATGCCTTATTTAATATTAATCCTGTTAATCTATCCCCTAAGCTTAACTATGCTCTTATTAAGGTAATTTACTTGCTTCTTAAGTTTAAGATTACTAGAGACCTGTTTATATTACCCCTCCTATCTGCTCTAGCCTTTATAGTAGTATGAGAAGACGCCTAGTTATTCTAGACCTATATTAAGTAGCAGAACCACCCCTCTACTATTATTAAGATCTCTCTTATAATAGTCTTTATGCTTATATAATACTATATAGCTAATATTTAATACTTTAACTCTGGCTCTAATTTCCCCTAACCTGAACTAATACTGCTTTATACCCTCTTTAGCCTTATAGATAGTGTGGTTACCCCCCCTATAAGCTATAAGTTTATTATACTAATATCTTGGCTTTTTAACTGCTAGATAGAGCTATGCTAGTTATATAACTAGGGTGATATAGCTGCTATAAATTCTATTACTTAGTCCCTTAATCTGCTCACTAACTAGCTGCTTCTTATCTATAATAGTATTTATATAACTACTACTAACCTTTATAAGCTTAGCTCTGCTGCCCTTAATACTGCTAATAAGAGCTTTGTGCCTCTCCTTTTTCTTAGTTATAGTGTGATATCTGTAATAATAAATAATACTATTATACTCTTACTATATCTGCCTTACTTAGTAGATATTACTAATAATATAACTAATAGCTAGCCTAGTTATAACTTCCTTTCTTATAAGGCTAATAGCAAATAGGTAGAGCTAGGTTCTGATTTCTTATCTACTTATACTAAAGAGCTAGAGCTTAACCTATATAGCACCTTTATCTACCTAAATATATCAGTTAATATCTTAGCTATTTAGGTATATCTCTAGCTTATTTATAATTTTTAGGCTAAGCTTATAGTTACTATTTATATATCTACTAGCCTCTCTTAGTGAGTAACTAAGCTGCTCTCTATTAAAGTTAATAATAGTAAGTATAGTAGAATTTATAATATCTTTATCTATAGTAGTTATATTAAGGTTATTACTATCTACTGTAAGCTGCTTAGTAAGACTAACTAGCTATAATCTATTTTCTGTTTTCTGCTAGCTAGCCTATCTGTCTGCCTAGTTTGCTACTTATAGCTAGTTAGACCCTTTATAAGTAATCTTATTACTCTGCTTACTAGTAAAAACTCCCTTAGCCCTTTTATATTTTTATAGTATAGTAAGTTTTATCTATTTAAGATAGAGATTTTTATAGTATAAGCTAAAAATATATTTCTACTCTAACTTACTTCTATTATAGCTACTAGAGGTAGAGATAATAGGCTAGTTTTATTATAGCTGCTAGATATAGGTGATTAGTATTTAGTAGCTGTAATAGTGCTAGCTAATAGACCCTGCCTCTAGCTGCTATAACTAGTCCTCTAGCTTTTTTTTATTTATATATAGCTCTAATATAATTATTATTATACCTGTTAGAGGCACTATGTTTATATCTAGTGGCTGTGATAATTATACTCCCTCTCTTATCTGCTAGCTACTATAATTTACTACCTATTTAGAATAACTAAGCTAACTTTATCTAACTATATCTGATAAGCTAGTGCCCCCTGATAAACTGGCCTGTAAAGCCTGCTTTTACTAGCCTATTTCTAAACTTACTAAAGTGCTTTGCTTTCTATATCTTACTATTCTTAGTTAAAATATAAATCTTCTATAGTACTGCTATATTTTAATTACCTTCTTATATTGCTTTATTTTAAGTCTTACTAGTAACTCTTTAACTAATAATATTCTTACTAAGGCTAATAATTCTGTTAACCTTTAATCTGCTTACTTAATATTTATTATGAATATAGTATATGCTAAAGAATATATTATAGGTAGCTATATTAATATATAGTACTATAGCTTTAGATATGCTTTGACCTAATAGTAGAGGCTATTAAATATTACTATAGCACCTATTAGTAATAAAGAGTTATTACTCTTAGAAGAAGACCTCTCTGGTTTAGAGGATATAATTTCTAAGTTATATAATTATTATTAGTATTAGGTATTAAGACTTATATATCTGTTTAAGGAGATTAGTAATAACCTTATTACTAACCTTAGTATTACTAAGAAGCCAGCTTTATACTAGTATTAGAAAGAAGTCTTTGAGGCTATTATAGTAGCTAAGGGAGATATTATCTATATTATAGGTATAGGCTTAGGTAAGACTTTTGCTCTGCTTGCTCTACTAGCTATCTTACCTACTAGTATTATAGTTATTATTATACTCCTTAAGTCTGTATAGTTATAGATAATTAAGAAATATAAAAAGGCTAATATCTCTGCTATTATCTGGGATAGAAATCTCTCCTATTAGCAGCTTAACTAGGCTAGTATTATTATTATAAGCTCTAAATATCTAAATTAGTAGGGTTAGAAGACCTAGATTAATTAGAGTTTAGACCTTTTTAAAATTAACCTCTTTATTATTAATAAGGCCTATTATATTTTCTAATTCTATGAGAGTTTCTAGCTCTAACTCCTGGAACTTAGTTATTATTCTGTCTTTATCTCTACTTACTAAGTCTTTATAATAGCTACCTGCCCCCTAGAGCTAGAAGGTAAGTTTTATGAGGTATATTATATTAGGTAGGATATGCGCGTTATCTATGCTCTGACTAATTAGCCTAATATAGCTATATATATTATTATAGTGCTATCTCTGCCTGAGATATTTATAATTATTAGCTACTTTATATAGTAGTATTACCTCTCTAATAAATAATATATCTAATTATCTCTTAAATCTAACCTTATTGTTATTTTTGCCTGATTAATCTAGATAGTTATATAGAAAGTAATTAAACTTAGTGCTGTTATATACTATAGTAATATATTAGATAAGAACTACTAGAAGACAGTCTCTAAGTGAATTATAACTAGATATATTATAGTTATAACTAGTAGCTTTAGTAATAGCATTAACTTCCCTTATATTAGTCTTATCCTTTACTTAGATCTCCCTTTTAATACTATTAACTATGCTTAGTAGATTAGTAGAGCTGGGTATAATAGATAGCCCTGCTAGGCGGTTATAGTTTATATTTAAAACACTATTATAAAAGACTTAGGTCTTACTAACTTCCTTATATCTACCTATTACTACTAGAGTTTTGCTCTTTATCTTAGAGATATCTATGCTTCTTATTATATTAATATATCTAATATAGCCTACTATAATAAATATCTTACTAGACCCTTTATAAATCTCTTTAATATAGTTAGTATATCTGTATTTTGCCTAAATAGGTATCCCCTACTACACCTAGCTCTATAAGCGTAGCAGATATAGTTTAGCTCTATTAGTTATAGCTACTAGATACTAGCTCCACTATCTACTAGCTATAATAACTCTCACCTTTAACTTAAGCTTTAGTCTTACTATATTAAGCTATATAATCTGTTATATATTAATAAAACTAACCTCTCTCTATGTTCTAGGTCTTAAAATAATATCTACCTAGTTTCTTATTCTAACCTTTCTTAGGATAGCTTAATAGGGTAATAGTATCTAACCCCTTAAAATATAGCTAACTATGCTTTTTATATATAGGAACCCTATAAAGATCCTAGTTATAGCTACTAGATAGCTAATACTATAATAATATCTACTAGCTATAATAACCTAATATAGGTAGATAATTAGCTCCTCTTAACTATATTTAGGGTAGGTATAATATTATAGTTCTTTTTTTATAATCTCTATATATAGTATTATAACCTATTTATTACTCCTAGTTAGTATACTGCTTTTTAGTAAGTTTATCTAACTTCTAAACTATTTCTAGTAACTACTTCTAGTTTTTCTTAATATTACCTATATGCCTAAATGCTAGCTACTCTATCTAGGTCTCCTAGTATAAGATATGCTATTCTAACTTCTATAAATAACTTTAGTATCTAGTTATAGGGTTAATAAGTTAGCTAGGAATAAGGCTAGAGGAATAAAGCTATAAGTCTATAGTATATATATAATAAGTTCTAAGACTTATAGATATTTTATTACCTTATCTAAGACTAGTATACTTATACTATATATTATATTCTAATAGGATAAGTATCTGAGAATTAGTATTATATAGAATAGTGCTTATACTCTTAGTCTAAGAGCTTATAGCTTTTGCTTAACTAGCTTATATAGTTAAGATTTATGCAGTTTATATACTATTTCTCCTACCTAATGCCTTAGTATAAGGAATACTATAGTAAGTATTATGATTGCTTAGACTAATATTCTTATAGATAATTTTTTAAGGATATTACTAGTATCTATCTTAGTTTGTTTCCTGATACTATATAGGAAGCCCTCTGCTCTCTTAGAGTTAATACTAGTATTATACTACTTATAATAGGGGATAATAGCAATTTTAACCTTTACTAAACTAAGGATATAGTACACTACTGCTTAGCTTCTTAGCTTATTAAGAAGAGCTATATTATACTAAACCTTTAAGTCTTAAACCTATAACAGCTTTATACCTATATTTATACACTTAGATATATATAATCTCTAAGTATAGCTAATTCTAAACTTATTATTTAGATATTAAAATATAATTACTATTTCCTAAATATCCTAGCTATACTTAATATTAGATAGATAATTAGCTTTATTTAAATATATTTATTTAGTTTAATAAGTTTTTGCTATAAATAAATTATTTTTACTATCCTTATCTATCTTATTATTATAGCTGCTAGATATAAAGTATTATTATTCTTAGATAAATTATATTGTATTTATTTATAATTATATTATAACTGCTAGATATAAAGGATTTTCTTATAAGGAGAGGGAAGTAGTAGAGGAGGGTAGTGATATTAAGCTATAAAAAAGCTAGATTAGTGTATAAAGTTTTTAATATATATAGTTAAAATAATATATATCTCTTAGTATTAGTCTTTGCTTATTATGGCTGCTAGAGACTTTAAATCTAAAAATAATAAGAGCATTTATTCTTAGCTCTTCTATTTATATAATATACTATATTTTAAGAAGGAGGAATTTATTTCTCTTTTCCTTAAATAATATAAAATCTTCTAGACAGGTTTTATTATATAAATAGCGTCTGCTAGCGGGCTGCTAGTGGGGTGCTAGGCCTAATCTAGATAGTATATGATAAGGGGCAGTATAAGCGAGTTGGTTTATGCGCGCTACTAAGAAATATATAATATTATTATCCCTCTAGATCTTAACCTTTCCTTCTATTTATTTTTTCTAATCCCTTTTATAACCTTAATCCTTTATAACTATTATTAAAGAGTTCTTTATAGTATTTCTTATCTCTAATAGCTATAATAACCTTCTTAGCTATTACCTTATTTTTAGATCTAGTAGCCGTGATAATTATATATATATTCTTACCTGCTATAAATATCTACCTACCTACTAAGCCCCTCTAAAATAGCATTATCCTCTACTAACCCTGCTCCTCCTAGTAAGACTCTATTAGGAGGCTCTGCTTCTTAGCTCTTTATTTTTAGTGGAGATTATACCTAGCATATTTATAGTAAGAAGAAGGTAAAGATCTTATTCTCTAACCTGAACTTTCTCTACTTTAGCTTTTTAGAGAGCTAGTACTTTTAGTTTAATAGTATCTATAACTCTAGTATTAATAATAATACTATAGATATATGGTAAAATATTAAATATGAGAATATACTTAATATTCTTTTATAGATATAAAATTGCTACCTATACTAGTATAATAATAAGTGGGATATATTAGAGGTCTTCTATAAGCCTACTATTATAGAGCTTAAGACTACCTATAAGTCTCTTACTAGAAACTATACTGCTAGTATACTAGTTAAGGTTAGAGCAGGTTTTAATTAGTAATTAGAAACACCTGCCTACTTCTAGTATCTTACTGCTTATATAAAGTTTAAGTATCTATTTTAACTCTATATATTTATAGATACTATCTATAAGTTTCTCTCTAGTTTATACTTCTTTGCCCACTTCTATTATAGCTGCTAGATACTAGATATACTAGCTCTGTGTCTAGCAGCTATAATAAGTTAGCTTTTACCTATTTCTAGTAACCTTATTATAGCTGCTAGATATTAAATAGGCCTGTGTTATATCTGATAGCTATAATAAGAACTACTATATATTTTGCTCTTACCTTATTATAACCTAACAGACTATTACCTCTAGTAGCTATAATAAGGCTATTATATTATCTATATATCTGCTAACTGTTATAGTAGCTAATATTATTTCCCTTCTCTATAAGGCTGCCTAATATAAGTAGGATTTAAGTACTAGCAGCTCTAGCTGGATTTATATAATAAAGTTATTAAAGATATACTAGGATAATCTAGTTATAAAGAAGATCCTAGAGTAGCTAGGTCTTAAGTAGAAGCTAGTTATAGCTAGTAAGTAGTATAGCTAGATAACTAAGGGTAAAGATAGTATTAATCTCTTAGCCTTATTACTTCTTATAGCTATATAAGTTTTATACTTTTCTCTAACTATACCTATTAACTCTATATAGTTCTTTTTAGATTCTAATATATATAATTACTAATTCTAGTAAAAACTAACTATATAATTACTAATTCTAGTAAAAACTAACTAACTCTGAGGCTATTTTTGGTTTTACTTTTAAAGATTAGACCTATACTAGCTTATATATAGTATATTAGTATTACTACTAAAGTAGCTATACTAATATTCTTATAGAAGCTATATCTAAGAGCTCTGATATTTATTATATTATCTATATACTAATCTAGATATCTACTAACTTTATTACTATAGATAAAGCTAATAAGAACCTGGAGATCTTATAGAATAGGTTAATATTTACTTTGAAAAGTGAGGCTTAGATAAGAATAGATAAGTATTATGATATTCTTTACACTAAAGAGAGCCTAGCTATTACTAAGGCTAATTTTAGTATAACTAACTAGGTCTAGTAATATAAGAAGTTAATTAGTACTATCTAGAGTAGTATAGATTTAATATAGACTATAACTAACTATTTTGCTAAAGCTAGTATTTCCCCTCTTATAGGTATAGATAATAAGATTCTAAAACTCTTTTTAGAAGAGGTTGCTAAACTCTATATTAACTTAAAAGAGAACCTGGAATATAGATATGCCTAGACTTTTAAAACTATTAAAAGTGAGAATATAGTACTGCTATTTAAGAAGTTTCTTAAAGTTAGTGTGTTAGTAACTTATAATAAGCTTAATGCTATAATATACCTTAAAGATAATAACCCCTATAAGCTCTTAGCTAAACTTAAGTTAAGGGAGTTATTTAAGATATTTGCTCTTAGTAGTGCTACTAATAATAAAGGCCTACTTAAAGAGGAGAGCTTATAGCTTAATATTATTACTAAAAAGCATAGCTTTAAGTCCTAGAAGAATCTTTGCCCTTATAGTGTGTAACTAGACTATAAGCTAATATCTATCTAGGTTATTAGTATATTCCCCTCTATTATGCCTCTACTACCCCTATTATAGCTACTAGATAGGTAATATTATCTCTAGCAGCTATAATAGGGCTATTCTTACTCTTCTCTGATATTTAATATTACCTTTAACTTAATATTTTGCTAACTGCTTATATACTAGATATTAAGTGGGTGGCTAATATAATAAATAAGCTATAGAAGGGTAGTATTATTAGAAGTGCTATTAGTACTAATAAGACTAATATCTTTATCTGGATATTATATATTTACTTTCTAAATATAGAGAAGATAATTAAGGCTAATAGGCTTAATAGTAAGCCTGCTTAACTTTACTAGCCTTCTTTTATTTAGATGCTTATAAATACTATTTCTTAGATATAGAAAAAGGTAAAGCCTTTTTTTGAGAAGTTATAATTTTTCCTCTATTTTAGCAGTACTATATAAACTAGTAATATAGATAGTAAATATAAGTATATTATTAACTGCAATAACCTGGATAATTAGATAGCAGTTTTAGATCTAAATAACTCCTAGATAAGTAGTTTTCTAGCCCTTTTAACTTAGCTATAGCTAAGCAGCCCTTATTATAGCTGCTAGATAGAATACCTAATCTCTAGTAGCTGTAATAAGGGCTGCTATTCTTATAGCACCACTATCTCTCTAATAGCTGCTATAATTAACTGCTCTCTACTTATAATTATATTTGCTAATATTTTCTAAACTACTTAGACTGTTATTATTACCTTATATAGAACTATTCTTAACTGCTTTATTAACTTAGTCTTTAGACCTATTTAGATTAAGGATCCTGCTCTTTGTTATAAAATATAACTGATTAATAAAGGCAGAGAGCCTAGCCCTGATAGTAAGAAGAAGTGTTAGCTTATATAGAAAGGCTTATTTATTATCTTACCTAACTACTTTAAGGATAAAGAGGTTAAGTAGCTACAGCCTGATAATATAAAGGCTCCTAATAGAGTAATTTTAGTATAGGTCTATAAGAAGTTTAATATAGACTTTAAAAGAGAATAAAAGGTTATTATTAATAATAAGGTATATAAGAGTAAGAATTCTATAAGCAGACACTTTAATCTCTATTAGTATAAGTGCTCCTATAGCTGCTTCCTCTTCTTAGCTACTATAATACTAAACCACTTTAAAGACTTAGAGAATCCCCTTTATCTATTTTAGAAGATAGTTTAGGGGCATATTATTAATAATTTAAGTAAGCTTTAGGTATATTCTATATAATAGTGTCTAAGAGATCTAGAGCTTCTTTATTATAAGAACTATAATCTATATACTAAAAAGTTTATTAAGAGCTTCTGCTTAATAGTTAGTATCTTTTACCTAGAGTTATATAATTTCTAGAAGCTAGAGCTAGATATATTATATATAAAGTATATCTTTAAGACTGAGAAAATCTAACTTTAAATCCTCTATCTAGTTCTCTATATTATAGCTAGTAAATAAGCTAAGTGGACTGGTTATTTCCCTCTTAAGGTTCTTTACCTAGTTCTATAGATAATTTAATAATATTATATTATATAGACTCTATTACTGCTACTTAATAATATAACTATATATCTAGCTAATAATATAAAACTATAGTTAATTTTAGTAGAAGAGGTTAGCTATCTATTTGCTAAAGTGCTTAAGGTTCTTAATATATAGGCTGCTTTGCTTAGTGAGAACTCTAGTAATAGGGATAAGAAAAGCTAAGCTTAGCTAGAGATATAGAAGGATTAAACTAGTATAAGTACTTTAAATATAGTTAACTTTAAGTCTAAGTCTGTTAGTTTATATATAAATATCTATAAAGCTATGCTTTTAGTATTCTCTAAGTGGAATGAGGTTCTTCTTAAACCTAACCTGCTAATAGATACTCTTATAGATATGTAATTTGATAAGGCACTGGAAAATATCTATAAGAAATTAGTAAACGTTAAAGTATCTACTAAGAGTAAGTAGAAGTTAATTATTAAGAATATCTTAGATAAAACCCTAACTACTAGGAATCTAACCTAAGGGACCAGTTCTGGTCCCTAAAGTGGTTGCTATTAGTTAGAAATTTTAAGCACAGACCGTCCATAAACCCTATAAAAGGTATAACACCAAAAAGTTAGTCCCTCTACTAAAAAGTTAGTCCTTATTTATATAAACCTTTTTATTAGTATATCTAGGCCTATAGTCTTAGTCTAAAAGTCACTATAACTACTTTTCAGGCCTAAATATTAGTCCTAATATATCAGGAGTTATTAAAGCAATAAGTAATCTTAATATATACTAGCTATTATATACTATAATATTATTAGTATCTGTCTTAATAGTTTAAAAACTCTATACCTTTTATTATCTATTAATATACTATTTGCTAATACTCTATATTATTTATAAATAGACACTTTTGCTTATATAATTTTTGCATTTAAATAACTTTATATTCTTATTTTTTAGTATAGTGTAAATACCTAGTTATTTTATTAAGCTTATATTATTTCTAATAGCTAAGGAGGTATAGCTCTATATATTCTATTAGTTATTAACTCCTTATACTAATCTAGGTTAGTATAGATATACTATACTAGTCTTTAAGTAATAAGTAATTCTAATTAGCTAAAAGAGTAGTATTGCTAGCTTTATTTTACTGTTTTGGTCTTTTAGTTATTCTAATTAGTTTACTATTTAGCTCCCCTGTTATAGCAGAAAGATTTTATTAAGGATATTAATTTATCCTGCTAATTAAGTATTTGCTTAGTTCTTATTAGCTAAAAGATTAGTCTTATTCTTCTATGCTTTATAGTAGTGGTTATCTATGTGATATAGTATTAACTAGATATAATCTAGTTCTACTCTTTTAGTCCTTAACTAGTTCTAATTAGTTTATAAGTTAGTTCTTATTAGGCCTGCTATACTAGTTTTTAAGTAATAAGTGGTTTTAATTAGCTAAAAGAGTAGTGTTACTAGTATTATTCTGCTGTTTTAGTCTTTTAGTTATCCTAATTAGCTTAAATAGTAGCTTTCCTATTATAGTAGAAAGATTTTATTAAGGATATTAATTTATCCTGCTAATTAAGTATTTGCTTAGTCCTTATTAGCTAAAAGGTTAGTCCTATTCTTCTATGCTTTATAGTAGTAGTTATCTATATAATATAGTATTAACTAGATATAATCTAGTTCTATTCTTTTAGTTTTTAACTAGTTTTAATTAGTTTATAAGTTAGTTCTTACTAGGCTTGCTATACTAGTCCTTAAGTAATAAGTGGTCTTAATTAGCTAAAAGAGTAGTATTACTAGTATTATTCTACTATTTTAGTCTTTTAGTTATTTTAATTAGCCTAAATAGTAGCTTCCCTATTATAGCAGAAAGATTTTATTAAGGATATTAATTTATCCTACTAATTAAGTATTTACTTAGTCCTTATTAGCTAAAAGGTTAGTCCTATTCTTCTATACTTTATAGTAGTAGTTATCTATAATATAGTATTAACTAGATATAATATAGCCCTACTATTTTAGTTCTTAACTAGTTCTAATTAGTTTATAAGTTAGTCCTAAATCTATTCTATTTATCTAACTATAGAGTGGTTCTTACTTATTAGAGGGTTAGTTTCCTCACTTAGTAGATAATTACCTTATTAAGTAGTTCTTATTCTATACTATACTATTCTATTTAGTCCTCTAATATATATATATAAATCTTCCCTTTTCCCACCCTTAAAACCCCTTTCCTTATCACTTAAATATATATCTTATTAAAAAGCTATATCTTACTTCTCTACTTAATATTCTATACCTCTCTTTTCCTCTTTTAAGTTAGAGTATCTTATATCTTTTACTCTTATTTCCCCCTTAGTATTATTAATATTAGTATAAGAACTATCTCCTCTTACTAACTTTACTTCTATTTTTAATTAAATAACTATTAGAATTACTAGCTTTATATAAGCTATATCTAGGTCCTATACCTTATCCTCCTATTTCTCAGTCTCTCTTAACCTTTAGCTAATATTTATATTCTAATATTAGGCCTCTTTTTATACTTTATTAGTCTAAGCAGCCCCTAAAATCTCTAAAGTCTCTAAGACCTTATTATACTCCTGCTAAGCTTATTCTACTATAATTACTATTTAGTAAGTAAAGCAGCTAGCTTAGGTTTTAAAAATCCTTATAACTTAAATATTACCTTAACTCTTATTACTAGAAGTAATATTACCTTATTTAGAGTACTAAACTAAGTATTAGTAATAATACTTATAGTACTCTAACTTTAAAACTTAATTTAGGTAGTTCCTTAGTATACTATAGGATCTTAAATATCTATAATTTTAAGGTTAATTAAGTATTTATAACTAAGTAGTAGAAGTCTATATTATAGAATTTAGATAATACTTTTAAGGAGTAAAAGACTTAGTTAGCAGAGAAAGCTATATATTACTAGGCTGAGAATATTATTTATATCTATAATTAACACTATATTAAAGTGGAGAGAATATAGTCTTTTCTTAATTCTAAATAATATAGTTATAGTTACTCTAATAAAAACACTCTACTACTATCTTCTATTTCTTGCCTTTATTTACTATAACTAATAATTTATTAACCTCTATATTAGCTATATACTTATAGTTACTAAATTCTAATAAATCTTTCTGATTTAGAGTCTAAAAAGGTACCTCTAGCTTATAGTAGAGGGTAGTTTAAAGGGTCTATAAAAGTATCTAAGTTAATTCTAATCTTAATTTTATCCTCTCTAATTATATTATATTTAGTTAACTAGTCTTCTTAGAATATATAATTATAGTATATTTTACCTAGATCTTCCTCTATATATTAGAGCAAGCACTTTTATAGATCTTTTCTAGTTAGAAGTTCTCTTAGTATAGAGCTTTCTTAGAGGAAGAAAAGGGTAACTTACTATATAGTTATATCTAGCTTAGCTAGATCTTCTAGTACTAGAAACTTATTACTAATTCTAAACTCTTCTATTATTATTTCTTATACTAGCTAGAATCTTTCTTTAATATAGATACTACTCTTAGTTAAAGTTAAAGATTTAGATATCTCTATTTAGCTAAGTATAGAGTATCTATTTAATATCTTAACTACTATTTCTTTAAGTGTTTCTTTGCTATTAGACTCCCTCTATTAAGGAGGTGCTATAGTTTTTAATATTTCCTGCTTATCTATTAGTTATACTAATTTATAGTATTAATATAAGTATTCTATTAAGAATAGAAAAATATTCTATTTAAGTCCTTCTACTCTAGGTTCTAATATTCCTAATTAGTATATATTAACTTATTAGCTTTATATTTCCTAGTTATTTCCACTTTAGCTACTCTTTTTGCTACTAGAGGTAGTAATTCCTACCTCTATTAAGGTATAGAGCAAACTTTCTGGAAAAGCATATTATAAGGAAGAAGTATTAGGCCTGGGTTTCTATACTATAAGTTAATATAAATTAATTTCTCCTTTTCTAGAGGAATTACTAATAGTTTTGCAGTTATTAGAGCTCTGGGCAATTAGCTAGCTCTTAAGCTAAACCCTCCCTATATTAGTCTCTAATATTATTAGACCTACTAGTCTAGTTATATAATTAAAGTTAACCTCTATATTACTACTCCTTTTCTCTCCTAATATACTAAAATCTAATACTATATTACTCTTATAACTACTACTCTCTTCTATACTATTAGAGGTAGATAATATTAGGAGGTTCTCTATTAGTTCTATCTCCTTTAATAGTTCTTTATTAGTTAATATAAATAAAAGATTATATCTTATCTATTTATCTAAAATATTATCTCCTATACTACTCCCTTAGTTTATATATGCTTTAATATATATAAAATATAGACTTTAGGCTCTTTATATATTTAGTACCTTAGCAGTAATCTATTTTACCTGCTTTAACTCTAAAATCACCTACTAACCTTATAGTTATCTCTATTTATAAGTTTCCTAACCTTTTAGTACTATTCTAGCTTAGAGCTAGGAAGTTATTTATAATCTTTATTCTCCTAGATCTATATTACCTATATATAATACTTATAAGTACTATACTCTATCCCTTATTCTCTAAAGGAGAAGCCTAATATAAGATAGGTATATATTAGATTTAGTTAGTAGTATAGAACTCTAGTTAGTTTTAGTTAATTATATAGAGAAAGTAAAGGTAATTTTAGAAGGAAATCTAACCTTATTAACTAGTATACTTAATTATATTAGCTTTTATAGTAACTTATATAGCTTAGATTATTTTTTATTTTCTAGTAATAAATAGGTATTTTAGTTATTTCTCTCTCTCTAGGCTTATTTACTATAGAGTCTATTAGTAAGACTTATCTAAACTCCTAAATTATTATTTATAATATATCTTAATATTCCTGCTTACCTTTTACCTAGCTAGGATATTTTATAACTTATATAGATCTATGGGGCAGAATTTATATATATATCTCTATAAGATAATAGCAGTAAAGAGAGTAATAGTTAAATTATTAGTAAGGCTAGTAATATATAATATAATTTTAACGATTTACTGCTAATAATATTAACTACTCCACAGCTTAGCGTCTAATATAAGCTGGGAACTATGTAAATATATATTTATAGATAGTAAGTATAAGAAGTAATGCTATATTAGAGTCTATAATTACTTTAAGTTAAGCTTAATATTAATAGGGCTAGCTTAATATTATTTTTTCTCTTATAATCTAGGTAGAAGGAGATAGCTTCTCTATATATTATATTAGAAATAGTATATTAAAAATGCTTAATTTTGCCTTATTATACTACTTAAGTTCTATAGAATGCAGGCACTTAGATCTTTATTAGGGATAGAGAGATAAAGATAAATAGTTATATATTATACCTCAGTATTTAAACTGTTAATATAATTATATATCCTATTATTCTCTAAATCCTCTTATTATAATATATAAGATAATTTTAAGTATAGCTAATTTATAATAACTTATATTATCTAGTTAAGACTCTTTACTCTATATAAGTATATTTAATTTTCCTTTTATAATAACTCTGCTAATATATATTAGCTAGTTATAATCTTCTAAACTGCCTTTATATTAATAATTTATTTTATAATTACTATACTATAGTTATTCTGTTATACTTAATTTAGAGGCGGGAGCTTATCCTATAAAAGGAGACTAAATCTCTGCTAATATAATATATTTATTAGATGCTCTCTGCTCTTATTTAGGTTACTGGCTTTAAATGTCTCCCCTCTTATAATAAGTGTTTATATACTAATAGACTATAGTCTGAATATATTATTATTTAAACTTCAGAGGGCTTATAGTTAATAAAGGGTATCTATATAAATTATTTATAGAATAATTAGGTAACTCTCTATAGCTTCTATATATTATGCTATATAGGTTATTTATTTGCTTTTATACTAATAAAACAGATTATTTAGCTATTATACCTTTAGATATCTTTGTTAATTTACTCTTATAGCTTCCTAGAGTGTTATTATTCTGCTTTTCTGGTTTTAAGTGTTAGTTAAAGAATTAGGTACTTTTAGGAGACTGGGTATTATATCTCAGGTATCTAGTTTTTTAAACCTAAATACTAATAAACTAGTTTTATATAGCTAGCTAATTATAGCTAAGTTATAGGTTATTAATATATTAATCACCTAGTTATTAGAGGAGAACAGACTATTAGGTTAGAAGCTATCTAAGATATTACTTCTTTTAGTATTTTTATAAACTTTTACTGCACAGAGGGTACCTCTAAGCTAACCTATTTCACTCTAATAAACCCTATATAGACTTAGAGATATAGATAAAGATAATAATAAGGTTTATAGAGAATAATTTATATAGAGAGCTGGAATATATACTCTCTTTATATTTAAGAGTTATATCCTGCTTTGAACTCTACTATATTTTTATTAGCTAGCCTCTCTAATTTTTAGATTTCTTATACTAAGTCCTATTTAATTCTTACCCCTAAAAGGTCTATTATATTAAGTGGTTTAATAAGAGAGATATCCTTAAACTAGTATATCTGAGATAGTTATATATATATCCTAATAGCCTCTGCCTTACCTTATTTACTATTATCTTTAATAGGCCTTTTACTATATAATCTAAGTATCACCTTTTTAAGTGTTTATCTCTATACTTTATAGTCTATTAGTATAAAGCTAGATATATAGAGCAGACTTATATAGAATAGCTCTAACTTTAACTTTATACTTATATCTAGCTTAGTTCCCGCCCTAAACTAGGATACCTTTAGTCTAATTCTCTTTAAAGGTAGAATAATAGTGTTTTGCAGAATACCTAGAAATAATATACCCTATATCTTATATAAGGTTAGAATAATTTCACCTAGTAGTTCTATAAAAATCTATAGTTTATTATTTATAATAACCTCCTTAAGGCTAAGTGGATAGATAATCTCTACTACTCTTAATTTAGCTCTATTTACTATTTCAGATTAGAAAGAGAGGTGGTTTAATATTATCTATAAGCCTTATTTTAGTTATATTCCATATTATCTAGTAAGTAAAGAGAATATAGAATATAAATACCTTATCTAGGTGTTTAATAATAGCTTAATACTATAGATAGCTTCTTAGATCCCTATTTAAGGTATCTGCTAACTTATTTTATAGGATTAATAAATATAAATATACTAACCTTTCTTTATAGTTTTTAATAACCCCCCCCCCTTTATTACCTTTAATAGCTTTATTAATATTAAAAGTATTTCTCTTGCTAATAACCCTATAATCTAGCTTAATAAAATAACTTAAAACTTATTTATAGTTTTTAAGATATTATCCAGGTTTAGAGTAACTAAAGCAGCAGCTATTTTAAAAGCTAGTTAGTATACTAACTATATTTATACTATGCTGCTAAAGTATAAGGCATACTTAAAGAAAAAATAGGAGGATCTTCTAGCAGAGATTACTCTATTCCCTAATTATAGCAAAAAAGCATATATTATAGGGTACCTATATAGCTTCTATAATAAGAAGAATATCTTCTCTATAAATTATCCCTATAATCTGCTAGAGTTTATACTGATAATTAAGATTATTAAGATTAACTAGGCTCTATATAAGCCTGGGTCTATAGCATAGCTATATAGAACGCCTACTATATCTATAAAGGCTATAATACTAGCTAGGATATATAGTAAAAGGGGCTTTACTTTTAATCTATTAGCCTAGATAGCTATAGATTAAAAAGAGTTAAATACTCCTTCTAGTATATTAATCTTTGCTTATAGCCTAAGTAATATCTAATAAAGTAGTATTATAAGCATTAAATACTATAATTATAGCTAAGGACCCTTTTATAAATAATACCTTATAGGAGGTCCTATTAGCAGGCTCTAAAAGAACTAGAGAGTTAGATTATATAGAAGATAGGACCTAGTAATAGACCTAGTCTGATAAAGCAATTAAAGTATAGGAGCCTTTATAGGAGAAAGAAGGGGATATAATTTTACTAATACTATAGTATAAGTATCTTAGAATAGATAATAGAAGTTATATTACTTATAAAATAAATACCCTTACTTCTAATATAATAATAGTAAGGTACTTTATAGAAAAGGATTATAATCTGCTATATAATAAGAACTATTAGCCTGCTAGTTTAATAGTAGAATCCCCCTTTTATAAGGCAAAGATCTAGGTTTAATTCCTAGATAGGTCTTTTCTTTTTTCTTTTTGCTAAGGCCTTTTTAATATACTAATTATAGTAGCAAAGTTAGTTTTTATATAGGACTCTTAGTTATAGAGATATAGCTATTTAAAGTATATACTATATCTCTAGCTTTTATTATAGGGCTAAGTCTTAGAGGATACTAGCATAAAATGCAGTATAAAGTAGGCGTGCAAATTATATAAACAGGCTAAGTAATAGAGGTCTCTTTTCTAATAGAAGGATTTATTTAATAGTAGTATTAGCTAGCGTTCCCCAGTATATTATAGCTATTAATTAGCAAAGCAGTTACTGAATTTATAATTGAATTTATTACTACTCTAGTATTTATATTAGCTTACTAATACAGCTAGTAGGCTGCTTTTAATTAATTCTTATTATTAAAGTTATTTATTACTAGAGGAGACTTATATATAAGCCCCCTCTTTATAAATAATAAAATCACTTATCTAATAGACTGATCTATAGATAATAAGAGCATAAAATAAGCTTAGATAATATAAATATCTATATCTAAACTTACAAAGCTATACTAATTAAGTTAAATAGTTTAGCTATATTATAATAACTACTAAATAATATTAAGTCTAAGATTATACTAATACTAATAAAACTATTAGTAATAAGAAGACTAATCTTATCCTTCTAGATAAGAATAACTTATTATTAACTAATAGCCTTTAAATTGCTAATCTGGAATATTATAGCTAGTTTAAGGAATATAATTATATTAGGGATAACTTAGTAAAGTTAAGCAGAGCTATCACCCCCTTAATTAAGCAGGTCTATCTCAGTTAAGTTATCCTTAAACTAGATAGTTAATTAGTTCTCAAAACGCTATAAAAGCAGCTTAATTCTAATAACTCTACCTACTACTACTATATACTAATATACTAAGAGACTCTTAATAAGGCTTAAATATCTAATTACTAAGCCTAGGCTTATTAAGAGCATAATTACTTATATCTAGTTTAACTAAGATAGTAGAAGGGACTATAATTAAAGTAAATACTATATAGTTATTACTAAACTAAGTAATATTTATTAAATAGTTGCTCCTATATAAACTAGTTTAAATAGAGTAAGTTAAAGGTTATATTACAGACTTTATTAAAGTTAAAAGCTTAAAGAAGGTAATACTAAGAGTAATATTAATAAGATTAAAAAGAAAACCTTATAGATTACTAATAATAATCTATTTAAGTAAAGGTTTCTAGTTAGATAAGTTAATTATTTACTAAGTAATATAACTAGGTTTTTAGTAAGATAATATACTAGAGAGGCTTCTTTTAATTAAACTAACTCCCTACTACTAATTAGTAGAGTTAAGGATAAGGATAGAAAATATATCTTAACAGAGAGCTTAAGTAGAGTCTACTATTAAGATCTCTAGTTAGTTCTATAAAACTATTTAGAGGCTAGAAGAAATTTATACTAGATTAAATAGCTTCTTACTATAAATATTAAGTATTAAACTGCTTAGAATAATATTACGTTTAAATCTATATAACCTAATAATATTAAGGATAAATAGCAAATTATCCTGCTAAAATAGGTATTTCTATATTTATCTAATAAATATAGGTACCTAACTATTATTAAAGTAAGGATTTATATAAGAAGAGATATATAAATTATTAACTATCTAGATACTTATACCTTAAAGCCTACCTTCTATCTATATAGAAATATTATAGCTATTATAGCAAGATTAAACTTAGAGTTAATATAGTTAGATACTATAAATCTCTTTATAAACGCCTTTCTAACTAAGGTTATATATATATAATACCTACCTGGATCTAATTGCTCTGGAAAATGCCTTATTTTCTGCAAGGCTTTATATAGAGTCTAATAACCCTATCTTATATAGCAATATAGTCTTAAAACTATCCTCTAGTAGGTAAACGCTATGCTACTAGATAAGGATATCTAGATCTTTATATTAAATATAGTACTAATTCTTATATATATTAACTATATTACTTACTTACTCTTAAAGAGAGGTAAGGTAGAGATAAGAATAATAGTTAATAGCTTAAAGTTAGTCTATAAGATAAAAGAAATAGGCAATTTAAGGGCGTTTTTTAGTATTTAAATCTTTTATAACTATAAGTAATAAAGGGCAAAGCTTTACCTAGACAAATATATTAAAAAGATATATATTAAATTTAGAATAATAGGAGTAAATTATAAAATATTAATGCTTATACTAATAGCTATTAATAACTTAATTCTAAAAACTAAATAAGTAATAGCTTAAGGGTTTAACTAGTATTAACAGAAAGGTAGCTTAATTAACTATACTGCTATTGCCTATTAACTAGATACTATAAGAATATTACTATAACTCTTAGAATTTCTTTATAACCCTTTAAAATAGCACTATTAAGCACCTAACTAATATCTTACCTATCCTTAGTAAATAAGGCACCTATATATTAAGCTTAATACTACTATATAAGGGCATACTTTTCTATATCTTAGATGCCTCCCTTCCTATTAATAATATTACTTAAAGGAGTAGTTATAGCTTTATAATTATATTATTTAGTGGCCTAATTAGTAGAAATTTATCTAAGTAATATTAAGTTATAATATTAAGTATAGAAGCTAAACTAGTAGTTTCTATAAGTGTACTAAAAGATTATATAGCTATTATATAACTTATAAGGGAATATTAATAGTATCTTAATACTGAGTTTTCTATATACTAAGATAATACCTAAACCCTTTATATACTAATAGCCTAACCACCCTAGGGAAGCATCCATAATATTAACGGACCCGCTTTTCTAACGGACCCGCTTTTTCTAGCTAGGTTAGAGTTGTCGCGGCCGCCAGATGCAATGCGCGCCCACCCACGTCTGGCGGCTGCGACAAGCACTGCGCATGCCCACCCACTTAGCAGTGTGCGCGCCCACCCACCCACTTAGCAGTGCGCGCGCCCACCCACCTACCTAGCAGTGCGTGCGCCCACCTACGTCTGGCAGCCGCAACAAGCACTGCGCCCACCCACCCACTTAGCAGTGCGTGCGCCCACCCACCCACTTAGCAGTGTGCGCGCCCACCCACCCACTTAGCAGTGCGCGCGCCCACCCACCTACTTAGCAGTGCGCGCGCCCACCCACCCACTTAGCAGTGCGCGCGCCCACCCACCCACTTAGCAGTGTGCACGCCCACCCACCTACCTAGCAGTGCGCACGCCCACCTACGTCTGGCAGCTGCGATAAGCACTACGCCCACCCACCTACCTAGTAGTGCGCGCGCCCACCTATGTCTGGCGGCTGCGACAAGCACTGTGTGCACCCACCCACTTGGCAGTGTGCGCGCCCACCCACCCACTTAGCAGTGTGTGCGCCCACCCACCTACCTAGCAGTGTGTGCGCCCACCCACCTACCTAGTAGTGCGCGCGCCTACCTACGTCTGGCAGCTGCAATAAGCACTGCGCCCACCCACCTACCTAGCAGTGTGCGCGCCTACCTACGTCTAGCAGCTGCGACAAGCACTGCGCGCGCTAACCCACTTAGCAGGGTGCGCGCCCACCCACCTACCTAGCAGTGCGCGCGCCCACCCACCTACCTAGCAGTGCGCGCGCCCACCTACGTCTAGCAGCCGCAATAAGCACTGCGCCCACCCACCTACCTAGCAGTGCGCGCACCCACCTACGTCTAGCAGCTGCGACAAGCACTGCATGCGCTAACCCACTTAGCAGGGCGCGCGCCCACCTATATCTAGCAGCTGCAACAAGCACTGCGCGCACCCACCCACTTAGCAGTATGCACGCCCACCTACCTACCTAGCAGTATATATACCTACCTATATCTAGCAGCTATAATAAGTACTATATATATCTACCTACTTACTTAGTAGTATATATATCTATCTATATCTAGTAGCTATAATAAGCACTATATATATCTATTTATATTTAGTAGCTATAATAAGTATTATATATATCTATTTACTTAGTAACTATAATAAGTAATAT